>VYZW01036056.1:28181-47337 GCA_013401315.1 Balaeniceps rex
ATGTAAATGTTTGGAGTTGAATGATGCTTTCGTTTACCTAATACATTAAACCTAAACTCTACCACACTTCCCAGAAATTCTATGTGAACAAATACTGGCATTACAAATCAGAGAGCACAAGTGCAGACTATCTGTGTCCTTCCTTGATAGCTTGGGAAGGAGAGGACATGCATCTTTCCATAAACAAGTTGTCACATTGAATGAATAAGCTTGGAGGATGGGGGTGTTGGGTGTTAATTTTTTTTACAAGTTGTTTTGACTATTGCTTTTATGAGTTGTTCTGTCATTTCAACTAGAATCAACCATGAAATCCAGCTGGATCTGCTAAAAGAAACTGTGTTTATGGAAAGGCACCTCCTTCTTCCTCAGGTCCCATAATATGTGCTAAGTTCAGGATCCACTGAAAGAAACCCATCTGGAGAAGATGAAAATACTATGTGACTTGGGTGATGTGGACTGCACTGATCTGAAACTGCACCCACTACCCTCCTCTCTCTAGAAAAGGAACTTCAACATCCACAGGTGACAGACTTATGTCACAGCAGGACAGCTCAGAAGACTAGAGCAGTGTAAGCCAAATGTCTGGGAGACAGAAAAAGCTAGCAAGTTCCAGGTATCTGGAAGGCAATGACCAGGACTTGTAATGTACCTGTAATTCACTGAGAGACAGATCCTGCTGCCAGAAGAAACAAACTATTGTAGAACAGTATTTGGCTTATACTCCTGATTCTAAACACATAGCCTTTATCCTGCATATTGCTCATGACTATATCATACATTCCTGAGAAGCTAGTGGAAGTACCATAGTACATACGGTATTCTGGGTCCTGGAACAAGTCTCAAATTCACATGCATTCTCACCCACCCAGATTAAAGCGTGGCAGACAGTCTTTGGCTTATGCAACAGCATCAGCGCTGGGTATATGCCTTAAGGAGTTAGGTGGTATGTTGTGATTGTCCCTGTAAAAGATATGAACTGAAGGGATCGGCAAAACCCTAATATAGGTTGGTCTGACTATCTGATGTACTTCAATAAAACAAGGAAGTAAGAAATGACTCACAAACCTTCTACATCTGAGAGAACAATCAGGAGATCAGTTTTCATTTCCACAGCCAGTCGTGCTGCCAGACTGTCGTTATCCTTCACACTAATCACCTGCAATGCACATGCATATCAGCAGCACTGAATAGTGGGAGGAACTAGGAAACCTTTGGCTGCAACATACAAAAGCAAGCTACCTCAGCACTACCAAGTCCTTCTGAGCTACTTTGTTCATACCCACTGGAAACTTAGAAAGTGATCTTTGTGTGAAAGTACACATGCTTTTGGAATGCAGTAAAGCGGTATCAAAATGACAAGCAGTGTGATCAGTACCTACATTCTCCACCTTGGCGCCCAGTGACAGGACAAGAGGTACTAACTGACCCTGCTTTTAACTATTCAGTGAACATGAAACTGGGCATGCTTGCTTTTGGCAGAGCAGACATCATCTGCCCTGCTTCCACCCCACAGCACTGTATCATGCCAGAAACAGGCAGGTCAGCATAGCCTTCCAGTACCCTCTGTCCACATTACTAATCATGCATGTTTGTTTCCCTGCTGCAGGCTTTGGAGGTCCCTGATTATGGCATTAGTAAAGTACACATTAGTGCTGTACCATCTACAAGCAGGATCCACCCCCTTGCAATACTTTACCCACATTTACCCCCTGCAGATCACTGTTCGGCTCTGGAGGTGGAACAACAGCATCATTAGTGTTAATTATAGGGACAATATTCATTCTTAAAAGCTCATGCAACGTTCCGTTTAAATTCCGACGCTTCTGTTCATCATGGAAATCCAGGTTGGTGACTAAAATCTAAAAGGAGGGGAAAAAATTAATATATACTTAGCCTACCACTTTTCCTGAGAACAACATCATAAAACATACGTATTAACATATCATAACAGATCAGTCATGCCCTTCGGGTCACTAAAGAAACATAAGCCACACTTGAAGGATAAAGAATACAAGCGAGAAATATTCTTTCCACAACATTTTCAGGTTTATATGCCTTAAATTTCACTGGAGCCTATTATAATGGCCTTTCTCAAGCTGACAGATCACAGGCTCCAGGAACCAACTTGGAAAAAAAAAAACAACCCATAAGCAGAACATAGATGCTACTGATAACTACTAAGACCCTAAACAATTTGATAGATTACTCAAGACACTGCCTTTCCTGTCTTCCCTCCAGTGTAATGTTTCTACTGTTGCAAGCAGACGGGATGCTTTGTCTCAAGACTTCTCTTCAGCTCTAGAAGAATCTTGATCTTAAAGCCTCCTGCACACAGACACCACCCCTTTCTTTTTGGTATTTTAAGACAAAAAAACCTCTATGTCTGCCCTGAAGAGACTTTTTTTTCATTTTTACTCTGCCATTGGACATTTGAGAACTAAGCAAGCAACTCTACCACATAAATGTTACAACAGCACTTGGAATCAATGTGCACACTGACTTCTTTTAAATCAAAGGAACGATAGCTGTCTGCAGACTTGAACAAGATTATAATCCAGTACAACCTATAGTGGTTGTTAGCTATACTGCAAACATTTCAGTGATATCAGCTATACTGTATTACAGGAAGAAGTTCCTCCAAGCAAGACTTCATACTAGGCTCCTAAATTCATTAAAAGTGTCTAAACAAATAAGGCCTTACAGGTGATGCAAGTCTGTATTCTCAGAGTATTTAAGATAAGCAAAGCCTGTTTAAGAGTAGTTCAATTAATACAGTTGCAGCATTCAGTACAGGGAGAAGACCCAGCCTAAGGATACCATCACCCTCAAGTTAGAAAGGGTTGAGGAGCAAATGGACAGCAAGTTCTGAAGTGTGGATATGCACTTCTGTCAGCTTTACAGGATGCGTGGCAGTTCAGCCACTTGTGATTTTTAAACCCTCACTTTGGATCATCAACTTTAGCTTTTGTGAAGAGACCTTAACAGCTCCCCCACCCCCGTACACAGGAGCGGGACACACACAGACTCCAAAAAGAAAAAGCATATTTGCTTCACCTTGACGATAGATAACTCCATTTCAGAAATACTTAGCAAGGCACTCCTGTACAAGCTACCATTTACGCTACAATAATAAGCCCCAAAAGTAGGATGGCAATGGAAATGCAAGACTACAGTAAAGACAGCAGCATATAAAACATGGAAAAAATCCAAGAATAATTCCATCACTGACTGAAGTAGCAAGTCGGTCTAGGAAAGAAGGAATCCCTTACTTGAGCTGCACAGATGCTGTACTGCGTAAACATGGCCTCATACAGAGCCATTAGTCCACTCTGGCCAGCTGCTGCACAGGCTCGCGCCTCCAAGACTGGAATAGCCTAGAAAGATAAAGAACGGTGTCAGGCAGGGACTTGAGCAGGTACTACCCAACATTTAAGGAAAAGCGGGAGTGCCTCCAGCCACTCACCATATCTTTCAGCTGACTCTGGCCTGAATGAAGTGCTTGCCTCACACTCTGAGAAAGCAAGATCTCATGACGCAACCGCTGCTTTCCGAAAGCTACAGCACCACTGGTGACAATCATCATCTCTCGGCCCTGGTTTTGCAGCATTGACACCTGCAAGTACAGAACATAAGAAATAGGGCCTGGAGTACGATCACTGCTAGCACGACAATTCTGGCTATTATAGGTAACCTTATGCTCACCAGCTCTGGCTGACACAAGTGTTTCGCTTTGTCCATGGATGCGCAAAGCAAGGCAACCACCATCTAAGACTCCTGCACACCTTCGTAGCCACTTAGGAGCTGTGCAAACGACGGCATGCAATCTACAGCTTCTGCTAAACTTTCTTTTCACAATACTAGTTTTTATGACAGAGTCATGCTTGAATTTTCACAATACATATTACATGGTAACATTTCTATACACCTCACCCCTCCACCTCCATTGCTACAGATAAGGAAAGATAAGATATAAAAAAGCTGTAAAGTAGCAGCTGTACCTTCCACCAACCTCCTTACTCACCATCCATTCCCAAAGCTGCCATAATAGAGTAACTTTGTATTCTAGAAATGAAGAAGCTAACTTGGATAGTACAGCTTTTAATTACTTCTTCCTTACATGCATCTGGCCAGATTTCTTTCAAAGCTCTAAAGCTAAATGTCTTGCATGAATTTAATGTATTACATTAACTTTACTTCCCAGAGAAGACATGTCCAATCCCCCCAAAGTCGTCATTTCATTTTGGAGAACCAATCCATGAGTTGATCCCATCAGTTTTTCCTACAAGTAATGAGGTTTCAAGCTTTCTCCTGGAGGAAATCTGCAAATGCTCAGGTAATCAAGAAGGGTCTACTCTTTCTGCAGACTTCACAAACTTCAGTGCCACCTTCCCACTAGATCTAACTAATGCCCCAGTCATGTCTTACCTATTGCATAAAAAACTCACTGTGCAAATCTCTCCCTCTATACTGGGTCTGGCCGAGATGGAGTTAACTTTCTTCATAGGGACCCATACGGTGCTGTGTTTTGGATTTCAGGACTAAAACAGTGTTGATAACATTCCGATGTTTTGCCTATTGCTAAATAGTGCTTGCACAGCATCAAAGCTTTCTCTTTTTGCCATGCTGAGCAGCACTTGCACAGCATCAAGGCTTTCTTTTTCCCACTATACCCCATCACAGCAGGTGGAGTAGGGGCTGGGCAAGATGTTCAGAGAGGACACATTTGGGACAGCTGACATGAACTGGCCAAAGGGATATTCCATACCATATAACGTCATGCTCGGTAATAAAACTGGGGTAGCAGAAGAGGAAAGGGCAGCAGGTTGTCTTCCAAGGTGGCCACCACTTGGGGACTAGCTGGGCATCAGTCTGCTTGTGTGAGGCAGTGATTGTCTTAGCATCACTTGTTTGTTTTCCCCTTTCCTTCACTTATTAAACTGTCTTTATTTCAACCCATGAGTTTTCTTACTTTTGCTCTTCCTATTTGCTTCCCAATCTGACTGGTGATGGGGTGGAGGTGTGGGGAGCGAACAAGCATCTGTGTGGGTGCTTAGCGGCTGGCCAGGGTCAACCCAACACACCTTCAAACGCTGATTTACTGAGTTACATGGTTTATGCTACCACAGCACAGGGGAATGAAAAAGGGAAAGGCCAACACATTACTTTAAAGGGCCATCACTGTTTTATGAGTTTTTCCTACAATCTTCTGTGCTATCCAACAATCACCAAGTATCTGAAGTTAAAACAAACATTCACTTCAGTCACAGAATTACCTGCTCCACAATAGATGCCAGCCTCCCAAGGGCCAAGCCACACTCATCCCCTCGAGTCACAACAGCACTACCCAGCTTCACTACAATTCGCTTGGCATGCTTCAGCTCACTGCGGTGTGCAAATGATTTTCCATGTGCACGGCTGAGTGGCATGGTGATAAACGGGATGTTGCTCCAACAACGGATGGATTCATTCCTTAATCTTTGGTTATGGCAAGGGAGATCTGTGGTGAAAGAAAGAAAGAAAGAAAAAATGCAGTTATAAGTGTTTCATTCAGACTTTAAGCCCTTGAAGTAACGTAACATTTCCTCCCTTTCCAAGGCTAAAGCTCACAATGCACACTTCTCAGTGACTGGGAAGGAGAAGCTAGCTTTAAAGTCACCAAAATAAAGTGAGAACCAATAATATCTGAGCAGCACTAACCATCCCTAAGGTATATAAGGCAATATTCCATGTGTCACAGAGCTTTGACTCTGGGAATCTAGAAGACCAAACTGAAGTACACTGTAAAAAAGCCCATACAGCTCACATCAGAAGTAAAAGTACTAGTTTTAAAAACAATCTCCTTTGCCTTGCCTCATTAGATACAGCTGGAGAGTTTTCCTGTCTGTAGTAGCACAGAAAGCTTGACTGTTAGGAAAGAAAAGAAACACAGCTTTTACAACGTCTCTAAGTCAGGTATTTTTGCACGTTGCTCAACTACGGGCAGCAGAAGGGGGATGACTGACATACGAACTGGAAGTCACCTTCCTACAGGATAAAGAGGTGTTGGAGGGAGAAGACACAGTCGCAGCATCACTCAGGTAAGATACATAAGGCTGGCACTTCACCCAAGTCAATGAGCTAGGGAACATTTCTCAGCAAAACCTTTGTTTTCAAAATGCCTGCAAAGGACAGTAAGACCACAGTCAGCACAGCAGATTAAAGAGAATAGTGACTATTAAGGTACAATCACAAGGAACGGTCTGGATCCTTTCTAACTGACAAAGAGGTGGACCCAAACACAAAAAGTCCCAAAGTTAAACTGAAGGAATGAAGGCAGATGGAAAGTACTTCCAACACACTTCATATGAAGCTTTGCAGAGCCACAGTGAATTGTGTCTGAAGAAGGAGTCACGCAGATAAGAATACCTGCAGTCCAAGTATGTCAACTGGATAATTACTATAACATGGATAAGCCATATTACTTGAAAAAAATTTGAAACAGCATTTCCTTATCCTCCATCTAGTTCTTCTTGTACTACTATTCAGAAACCGCATTAAACCAGGTCAACTTTTAGACAGTCTCAAAAATACAAGTATAGCAAAGAAGAGGAAGCACACTTCTGACATTAATTACAGAAAAAACAGCTAATAACACTACGCTCTGGGACCAAAAGTGCAACTTAGTCAAAAGATGGCACACATTCATGGAAAAATTATGGAGAAGATCATACTAGATGCTATTGAAAGGCATTTAAAGAACAATGCAATCATCAGGCACAGTCAACATGGGTTCACAAAAGGAAAGTCCCGTTTAACTAATTTGATATCCTTCTATGATAAGGTTACCCACCCAGTGGATGACAGGAAGGTGGTGGATGTAGTTTTTCTGGATTTCAGTGAGGCTTTTGATACTGTTCCTTACAGCATCCTTCTGGACAAGTTGTCCAACTGTGAGATGAGCAGGTTCACAGTGCGCTGGGTGAAGAACTGGCTAGGCAGCAGGGCTTAAAGAGTTGTAGTGAATGGGACTACATCTAGCTAGCGACCAGTCACCAGCGGTGTTCCTCAGAACACAGCCCTAGGGCCAGTGCTGTCTAATATTTTTATCAACGACCTCGATGCAGGAGTTGACTGCACCATTGTCAAGTTTACTGATGATACTAAACTGGGAGGTGCTGTTGACTCTCTCGAGGGACAAGAGGCCTTGCAGAGGGATCCAGATAGGTTGGAGCATTGGGCAATCATCAATGGCATGAAATTTAACAAGTCCAAATGCCGGATCCTGCACCAGGGACAGAGTAATGCTGGGCACAAGTATAAGCGAGGAGAGGAGTGGCTGGTGAGCACCCTGCAGAAAGGGATCTGGGGTGCTGGGTGGCAGCAGGCTCAGTAGGAGCCAGCAGCGTGCCCTGGCAGCCAAGAGCACAAACCGCATCCTGGGGGGCATCAGACACAGCATAACCAGCCGGTCAAAGAGGTGATTATCCTGATGTATTTATCATTGGGGCGGCCTCAGCTTGAGTACTGTGTGCAGTGCTGGGCCCCTCAATTTAAAAAGGATGAGAAGGTCCTTGAATGTGTCCAAAAGAAGGCAGCAAAGCTGGTGACAGGGCTGGAAGGCATGTCCTGTGAGGAGTGGCTGAGGACTCTGGGTTGTCTAGTTTGGAGAAAAGGAGGCTGAGGGGCAACCTCATCGCTCTCTGCAGCTTCCTGAGGAGGGGACGTGGAGAGGGAGGTGCTGAGCTCTTCTCCCTGGGATCCAGGGACAGGACGCCTGGGAATGGTTCAAAGCTGCGTCAGGGGAGGTTCAGACTGGACATGAGGAAGCATTTCTTTACCGAGAGGGTGTTCAAACCCTGGAACAGGCTTCCTGCAGAGGTGGTCGATGCCCCAAGCCTGTCAGGGTTTAAGAGGCATTTGGACAATGCCCTTAACAACATGCTTTGACTTTTGGTCAGACCTGAAGCAGTCAGGCAGTTGGACTGGATGATCGTTGCAGGTCCCTTCCAAATGAACTATTCTATTCTAGTCAATCCTAACCAATATCTCATCTGAAGATGTAGAGGCTTCTTTACAAATCAGTAAACTGAATCCTATGCCATGGTCAGAGTTATCTGACTTTATTTCATCTGTTCACTCTCTCTAATTTTGATGCTCTATAATACGAAATAGAACAAGCAGAGAATTTCATTCATCTCCACTAAAGTCCTAATTGCTAACCTTGCTCTATGACTGCACAAACCTATCTTTTTTAGTTATTTTAGACTGGACTGAGATGTGAAATCAGCTCCCACGTTACATATGCAAAACATTTCTGGTGATGCAAGTCCATTAACTTGCTTCATATGCAACTACAGAGAAACTGGTATAGCCATCCAGTCAACTTTTTGGACAAACAGGTTCCTAGGCATTCCAGTTTTTATATCCAGTACCTTGTCAACAGTTTCACTTCCTTAATAAAGAAGGGGAAACATATGAAAAAGATGTAAGTATTTGGCACTGCAGATCCTTTTATGTAACCTGCATGAGGCTTGCTTCTCAGGAGTAAAGAAGCAGAATTTCAAAATACACACAAGCTGAACAGGATCACAACAGAAACAGTGGAGAACAAAAGAAAACTGTGATAAATGCTCAATCCAGCTTTAGAATGCAACTGATGAAGTAACCAGGGTTGCTCCAATACCGGATACTGACTAGTGTCAATACTAAGGAATAATTTTCACAGTGTTAACTATGAGTAGTTTACTGACTTTGGAAAACACGGAATGTTTAGAAATACTATAAATACAGAAGTCAACAGAGCTATAGCTCACAAAAAACAAGTTTAGCTTTTTCAACATTTCAACATTTATTAATTCATCCAAATGTCAACAAAAGAGAACTGTTAACACACAGAACAATGGGAAATCAATCTTACATGCAATGGTAAACAGTTAATCTCTTGATCTAATAGTCTATTTATCCTTGCCTTCTCTATTTCAGACCACTAATCAAATAGACAGTGAATGGTTCTCTCAAGTTAGGTTTTCAGGGAACAACTATTTACAGGGCACCTATGTATTTACACTCAGGTTTCCTGCAAGCATCTTTCCACTTTTATCTAATCTGAATAAATTTCAGCTTCACACCTTGCTTTACTCAAGACATCTGTGGGCTCCACAGGTGGAGCAGGCATAATCAGGTCTTGTTTTCCAGGAATGTATGAGGCTGAAATAAAGAACTTTTACAGAAGCAGTACTTTCACAACTGATTTTTTTTTTTGCTTGAAATGCACGTCAGAATGAAAAATACACCATCTCAGACATCTAGCTGAATATTAATTAATAAGGGAAAAAGTAACATTAAGAAAGTAGAGCTTCAACTGCAGCTCACTCCAGAGGTTGTAAGTTTTTAATTATGTTAATGAGGTGATTTTCCTTTCAACATAGGAAAGAGCATAGGCATGCCCAGACACATACTGACCAACATTATTAGAAACATATACTTTCTCTCATACATACATAAACGGGAAATGGCTGCAATGGCATGTGGCGATAACACAAAGCACCATCCAGGGGAACGGACAAGAGGGCTCAGAACAGCTCGACACAACATTTTGAGATGCCTTCTGCAAATCAAGGATATCTGTAAGTTAAAAGGAAGGGAGGAGGGGGGGAAAACTGGTTAAATATCAGTGGATTTCCATCCATATTTCTCTCCTCACCCGCCCCCCCAACCCAACTCCTCTTTGTCCTGTACAGTCTTAACGCAATTTCCTTGTGCAAGAGACAGACAGCTCACTCTCTCCGTTTTGCAGAATTCTCAGACTGTGACTTAGAAGAACTGAAGCCCCCTGTTCCCTACCCGCTGGCAGAAGATCATTATTAAAGATCAAGAACAAAACATGGTTCCCCAAGAAGGGAAAAGAGTATTAGTAAGTGTACCTACAATGAAGAAAAGGCATAACTTTGGCCACAGAGAAGCCTGGAAGGAAAGAAAAAAAAAAAAAAAGAGTAGAGAGGTTGTATCACGCAGACTTCTCCATACACCCCACAACAGGGCATCTACTATACTTCTCATGAATATCAGCCCTATTCAATACAGAAGATACGCTGATTCACTTTTCCCTGAGCACTACCAAATGACAACATGTTAACCATGATTATAAGTAAGGACACCAATTTCCAAGGTATTTGGCATTAGTTTCCCTTGACCGAACTTGTAACCACTCAGGATTCTTGTAACTCAAAATCCACTAGAGCAAGTACCCAGCAAACAAGGGATACACAATTAGCAATTTCCTATGACAGGTCTAATTGAAGTAATGCATCTAGTATCACAAAGGAAACACAGGAGATTAACAAGAATCCAGTTCTCCTAGACAGTGCTTAAGCCATGAAACCTCTCCTTCCCCTTTTACAAAATTTTGCTTCCTTTACTTGCTTTCAATCCATCTCTCTGCACCATTGGAATAGAGCAAACAACATTGCACAAGCTGTGGTAGGAAGAAGGTATTGAAGAGGGGACAAGGAGAGCTCATAGTAACTGCATTGGAAGACTGCTATTACAAATATCATGACAATTATAGCACCTGGCAGTTCTGGCATATGTGTACATGAACACTTGAAGTCACTTCATTACCCTGCATCAGTGTATTGTTATTATACCAAAATATACACCTCTACCTAAGACAAGGCAGCCACCAGCAGATAATGGTTCTCCTTTAGATTACATAGCATGGCATTTTAACAATATTAATCTGCAAGGTCCCTCCAGTTCTGTATTTCATCTGAAATGGCAGTCCCGACCACTGCCAGGATGAGGCAGACAAAGGACTCGGAGCAGATGATACAACTGAGCAAGTAGTCCAAGTTTTCTTCTCATAACAGGGCAAGCTTAAAGGAGCTGGCAAACAGTACCAACTAGATATTCCCTCTTTGAATCCTTACCAGGCACCTCATGCACCTGCCTCTGGGGGGCACAACAATTCCCACGGTTCATATGTCTGGCTGTTGACCCTTCCACCTTGAAGTTCACCCTGGCATCTACTGTCAGCTGTCATCTTCCCAGTAGGGTCTTAGTTGTGCCTCAGAGGGGTGCTCAGAGTCCAGCAGCTCCTGAACTGGCAAACTGGTCCTTTATCCAGAACCCCTTCCACCACAGTTATCCTGAATGGAACTGCCTGTTCCTCTTCAACTCCCTTCACAGACCATCTCCCTTATGGAACAGAACCACACACTCTACCTGAAGCTTCACCCCCAGACATTTCCTGTTACAACCTCTCCTGTCAGGCCTTTGACACCCACTACAGTAATAATCTTCACCTGGTGTTGCACTGTCACTAGAATACAGACCCATACTAGCTAGATCAAATTGTGTTGTCTCCTTGGTTGCTCCTACTGCAACCTATCTGCCAGAGAACCACTTCACGCTCTCACTACAGGGCTGCTTGCAACTAAGAGCGACCTTGTCCTTCTGGAAGAACTGTTTCCCTTTGCCAGAGACAACTTTGCTAAGAGTGAGCAGACAATGAAGGGTGAGAAGTGGCTCTTTTGAAGGAAAAAGATCAGAAAGAAAGAGCACATTTTTGAAACTAGCTTGTGAGAAAAGGCAAGGAGACTAAGTTAACAAGAAGACAGAAACGGAAATTTTAAAGCAGCAGCAGACATCAAGAAAAGAAAGAGATGCATGTGAAATGGGAATGATGCTGCCAGAAAGCACTGACAGAGCACGCTGCACATTACAAGCCTTCTTTCAGGCTAGTCCGAGGCTGCAGAGCAACGCCTTTCTCTCCTCGCACTCAATCAAGGATTTAAAGGTAATTTCAATCCTCATTTTCCATTCCAAACCCATTTGCACCATTTCCATACCTGGAATAGTTTTGGTCTCTAGTAACAAACCAAAAAAAGTCCATAATTTAAAAAAAAAAAAAAAAAAAAAAAACACAAAAAACACAAAACCACACCCAAAAAAACTTCTGCCTTACTTCAAGGAGAGGGAGCAATAAAAAGAAGTGCAAAATGCATTACTCAGGTATTTCTCCAAGACACTAGTATCAGCTTAAACATTTATTTTTTTCATTAATAGGAAAACCTACTCCTTCCAAACTAGTCTCCAAACCTGACTTTTAAAAATAGGATTCTTCCATCATCTCTTAAATAATAAGTTATGCTTATATTATTACTCATAGAAAACAATACTATTGGCTAGTTTTCATGAATTTATTATCTTCATAACAGCTGTTAAGTACCACAGTACATTTAGATTCTGTTCCAGATCAGTGTAAAGAGACTCAGTCACCCTCCCAAGCAATCAGAGGTCTGAAACCCTGAAACTGGTGCCTTTAACAACAACAATCTATAACACTGATTTTTCAGTTTGTTGGCTGCAGGTCCATGGAATGTCCCCAAATATTTGCGGTGAGTTCATAAAATAAAACTAAATAAACTTTTTTCACAGTTTTATATATAAAGGCTAATATCTCAACTAAGTGTTAGGACATTCCACAAGTGAAAAAAAATCTGGAAATCAAAATCCTACAGAAGGAGCTTTACTGTACTATACTTAAGTAATTAAGCAGAGATAAATCAAGTCCCAAGGAAATTGACACAATTTTAAGGAAATAAGTCTTTAGCATAACACAAATAGGTCCTCTGTAACATTCAGGGGCTTTTGTTATTTATACAGCTTTGTTACCTTACCAACTAAAACTTTTCTAAGGAAAAAAAAAAAAAAAGCTGCAGTCCTTAGTACAAACTCAAAACCAAGAGGGAAGCCAGTTTAGAAGAGGTGACTAAAATAAAGAAAAGCTTCAGATGAATTGTCTTTAGAACAGTTCACAAATAGCTTTGCCCAGGTTCTACAGAAGTTACACATGCAGAGAACAGGCAATTCAAAGCAACACGTACCATGCAATTCTTTTCTACCAAGAATCCATTCCAGCAGGACAGTGTGGTCACGGCAGCCTGCATCTATTGGCATTGCCTTGCGCAGCAGAATAAAACCCTGTCACTGGCCTGTTGGAACCATTCTAAGTATCTCAACCCGAGTATCTCAAAAGATAGCATCTGCAGAAGTTCAGTATTGTTCCATTTTGTTATAACTTGTCTATAAATAAGTTAAGCAGCACAAGCAGGCCTGTATAGTAACAGCACTAGAGGCAGGACTAGGACCGCCAGCCGCCTGCCTTGGAGGGGGCAAGCTGGGGGACCGAGCGACTCACAGCCGGGGCAAGCAGCAAAACCCACTCAAGCACAGGCAGGAAGCTTAGCTAAACAAGCCACGGCGGCAGACAATTACTTGTGGCACATCTACCAGTGACACCTGCAGGCGTCACTCCTGCCTGAGCACTCAGATCCACCCGAATTTCCGTACCTGACCCCTCCTGCTGAAGCCGTGACACGGATTGCTACCAGCAGCAGCAGCCGCAGGGAGCCCGGCGACAGGGGCGGCCGCGCTCCCGCAGCGGCGGCGGGGCAGGCCCAGCTGAGCCGCCACAGCCAGTCCCCGCCTCCCGGCAGCGGCGGCCACATCAGCGCTGCCAGCGCGGGCTGGAAGCGGCCGCCGGCTGATGTAACCTCAGCGGCTCCAGCTTCATCCCTCCCACCAGCACGCACACCTTCCCATCCTGCTGTCCCAGCAGATGATGTAATTCTACTCCACGTTGCAGCACAAAATCCAGGGCTTTACAAGTTATAGCATTAACAACTGTTTTCTGTCTAGTCCCAGACCAGTCCAGACAGCCCTACCCACAGCACAGGCTGCCTAGTCATCTCCCACATCCAGCTTCCCTTGACCTTAACTCCCCCTGTTCTCAGATGCTTGCAGTCTGATGCAGGCAGCAGATGAAAGGGATCTGTAGCCAAACTTTTGAGAGCAGCTTTACCTCCTGTCGTGGTTTAGCCCCACTCGGCAACTAAGCACCACGCAGCCGCTCGCTCACCCTCCCCCTCCCCGGTGGGATGGGGGAGAGAATCGGAAGGGCAAGAGTAAGAAAACCCACGGGTTGAGATAAGAACAGTTTAATAATTGAAATAAAATAATAATAATAGTAATAATAATAATGATAATAATAATAATAATAATAATTGTAATGAAAAGGAGAACGAGAGAGACAAACAAAACCCAGGGAAAAGAAAACAAGTGATGCAACCGCTCACCACCCGCCGACCGACACCCAGCCAGTCCCCGAGCAGCGATCGCTGCCCCCCGGCTAACTCCACTCGGTTTATATACTGAGCATGACGTCATATGGTATGGAATAGCCCTTTGGTCGATTTGGATCAACTATCTTGGGCTGTGCCCCCTCCCAACTTCTTGTGCACCTGGCAGAGCATGGGAAGCTGAAAAAGAAAGTCCTTGACTAGTCTAAGCACTACTTAGCAACAACTAAAACATCAGTGTGTTATCAGCATTCTTCTCATCCTAAATCCAAAACACAGCACTATGCTAGCTACTAGGAAGAAAAGTAACTCTAACTCAGCTGAAACCAGGACACTCCTCAGGCCCTTTACCTCCTTTGTTTCCTCCACTGTAGCCCAAACCCCTCCACAAGGGCAAGAGTGCCGGCTTTGCTCTTCCATGTCTCCCATATCCTATTTGCATTCATTCCTAAATTAAGAGAATCATAGAATCACTGAGGTTGGAAGAGAAGTTTAAGATCATTGAGTCCAACTGTAAACATAACACTGTCAAATCTACCACTAAACCACGTCCTAAGCGGCACATCGAGACGTCTTTTAAATACCTCCAGGGATGGGGACTCCACCACTTCCCTGGGCAGCCTGTTCCAGTGCTTCACCACTCTTTCCCTGAAGAAATTTTTCCTAATATCCTATCTAAACCTCCCTTGGCGCAACTCGAGGCTGTGTCCTCTTGTGCTGTCACTTGTTATTTGGGAAAAGAGACCAACACCCACCTCGCTACATCCTCCTTTCGGGTAGTTGTAGAAAGCGATAAAGTCTCCCTTCTGCCTCCTCTTCTCCAGGCTGAACAACCCCAGGTCCCTCAGCTGCTCCTCACAGCACTTGTGCTCCAGACCCTTCACCAGCTTCATTGCCCTTCTCTGGACACGCTCCAGCACCTCAATGTCCTTCTTGGCGTGAGGGGCCCAAAACTGAACACAGTACTTGAGGTGCGGCCTCACCACCGCCAAGTACAGGGGGACGACCACTTCCCCGCTCCTGCTGGCCAAACTATTCCTGATACAAGCCAGGATGCTGTTTGCCTTCTTGGCCACCTGGGCACACTGCTGGCTCATGTTCAGCTGCCTGTCAACCAGCACCCCCAGGTCCTTTTCCTCTGGGCAGCTTTCCAGCCACTCTTCCCCAAGCCTGTAGTGTTGCGTGGGGTTGTTGTGACTGAAGTGCCCGACCCGGCACTTGGCCTTGTTAAACCTCATACAGTTGGCCTCGGCCCATTGATCCAGCCTGTCCAGATCCCTCTGCAGAGCCTTCCTACCCTCAAGCAGATCGACACTCCCGCCCAATTTGGTGTCATCTGCAAACTTGCTGAGGGTGCACTCGATCCCCTCGTCCAGATCATTGATAAAGACATTAAACAAGGCCGGCCCCAAAACTGAGCCCTGGGGAACACTGCTTGTGACCGTCACCAACTGGATTTAACTCCGTTCACCACAACTCTCTGGGCTTGGCCATCCAGCCAGTTTTTTACCCATCGAAGAGTACACCTGCCTAAGCCACGAGCCGTCAGCTTCTCTAGGAGAATGCTGTGGGAGACAGTGTTGAAGGCTTTACTAAAGTCCAGGTAGATAACACCCACAGCCTTCCCCTCATCCACTAGGCGAGGTCACCTGGTCATAGAAGGAGATCAGGTTGGTCAAGCAGGACCTGCCTTTCATGAACCCATGCTGGCTGAGCCTGATCACCTGGTTGAGCTGCACATGCCTGTTGAGTGCACTCAAGATGTGGCATGACATGCCACAGTCTACCTTCAGTCCTAGACACAACTGCAACAAACACAGGTGTATCTCTGTGCAAAGACTTTTTTCCCCCCACCTAATTAAAAAAAAAAACAAACCACACAGAGTAGCTGCTTTAATCAAGATTACTGAGGAACGTAAGGACACAGGTTAATTCAATCAAGCACTAGTCCTCACTAAGAAACCTCAAGTTAGGGTTAGTGAGCATCTTTTAAGCATTTCCTTCCGCCTAGTATCATCTCTCTACTCTTGCCTGGATCAAATCTGGCTGCTTTCTTCTACCACCTGTTTTCAGCACTGAGCAGCAAAACATCAGGTTCCACCAGCTGTTAAGGATAAAGATGGATAGAACTAGTATCCCAGTTCTGTTCCAGTTTCCCTACAGCCATCAAATGAAGGTTGTACAAGTGCCAAAGATCATTCCGGAAAAGCAATGGAGACTGAATAAAAATTTTGTAATAGCTATAGTTAGTAGAGTGACAATAGTGCCACTAAGCAATAAGATGCAAATCAAGGGCCTGAACACATTTGTACCCAGGAGAAACTGTAGCCAGGGAAATGCACGGATAGAATGAAAAGAAGTCTGAAAAATGTAGACTGAAGTCAGCACTCTTGTTTAATATTTCAGGAGAAAGACTGACTTCTACATTTAGTACCCTGGGTGTCAGCCTCTCTTCCAGAACCTCTTACAGACACTTTGCACCCTACTAATTTTTTTTTTATTCATGCCTTCCATATTCAAAACCCCATTGTGGAACCTCTTCAACAACTGCCTTCTGGCAATGGTTAAGCCAGCCAGCCACAACTTCCTAAGAAAAACTAGGGAATATTCACCAACTGTAGGATTTATTTCTAAGCCTCTGTCCTATCATTTCTCATTTGAGCACCACTCAAACCAGCATTCATCAGCATCTCAACCTCAGGGAACTGTGCATGCTCAGCTCTGCATTTCCTCCAGTTCCATATTTTTAAGACATCTGCCTTTACCTACCTTTCCTTTTTTATTCTCTGCCCTCACAATGTGTTTCCCTCTTCTTTTGGGGTTGGGGAGAAATGAGATGGCATTCAATTTCTATAAAGGACAATCTGACACCCAAATCCTTATGGGGAAAAGAAGAAATAAAATAAAACACATCAGTTGAACAGCAGTCTGTCAGATGCCCAGATAAAGTACATGGGCAGGACAAGAAAGCAATTAGAACTACCTGAATACTCTCCTGGTCTCCAGCTTCATGTGGCTCTGGGGCTATTCACCTTCTCCACACCACTCATGATTTTACAGACTTGTAGTGCCCCCACCCTCTCATTCCTCCCTCTGCTGTGATGCTCAAGATGCCCCTAAACAATTCTAGCACCAGAAGTGCACCAGTTTTGCCACCCCTCCTGCTCAAAGCTGCAGTTCCCACCCCCCTCCAGAAAACAGCTTGATCACGGTAATATTCCAGTCAGAGACCAACTGACCAACCTGTCTATATGGTCCTGTGAGTACTAGCACCAGCAAGAGAGAAGCACAGCAGCTCCTTAGACTGCCACTAATAAATCAGTATTAGTGATTGCTCTCCTTATATCAAGGCTATTTCATATATACAATCATCTCCATTGCTCTTCCTCCACCTCCCTGATTATCCTAAACAGAGTACAGCATATTACCCAAGGGGGAGTCTGGAACTGCACAGAGTACTCAAGCTCGGACAAAGCAAGGATTTATATAGTGGCACAATATGGTCTTTTATTCTGCACTCCATTCCTTACCTGATAATTTCTACCATTCTATTTGCCTTTTTTTTAACTTTTGCTACACCTTGAACTGACTTTTCAGAGTATCATCCACAGTGACTCTCAGATGTTTTCTTCCCTGGATGCTGCAGAAAAACATAAAAATACCATTGCTTTCATATTCCTACTAATACAACATGCAACAAGAGCAGCTGAAAAATGACTGAAGCTAAGCCTGAAAGATGCTCGCTCCGCTATGAATGCACTTCTTATAACGACCCTGGCAAAGAGTAGCTTAGAAGAGGAAGGTAGTACAGCAAGCAAAAAATTATTCACTGACAGAAATACAGAAAAGGTAACATACTTTCTGAAGTGACTAAATATAAATACTTCACTACAGAACAGGGAAGAAAACTTTATTTCAACCCTTTACAAATTGCTTCTCAGTATCATCAAGAGCAAATCTGAGAAGAGAAAGAAGGTAAACACTTCCAAGTATCCATCATTTTTAGGGTACAGAATCAGCACAGGTATAAGCATCTATGGAAGCATTTTAGTTATTTTTCATTTAAGAAAATAAAACTGTTCTTGACTTCATAGTACAGAGACACTTGCCACAGACTTTTGGAAAACTGTGTAAGCTTTGCTCATTAAGTCTCCTTATCTACAGTTGTATTACTTCTTTCAGAGAGCTCTTGGGTTTCTTAAAAAAAACTCTAATCTGATCCTGTTATATCTCCTGTGAAGAAACACTAACTGAACAACACAGGCTTATCACCAAGAGTTAGGTCAAAACCTAGGTAATAACTTTCGTGTGTCAAGCAAGTGTCAGGAAGGTTTAAATATTTTCTTTGGACATGGAGAAATCTTGTAAGTAGACACAAGAGACTAGCAAGGAAAAAGAAATCTCAAGAGGGACAACAGCTCTGCTGTCACAAAGCTCCAGGAGAACGAGGCCAAGGCAGCTCATCAATTAGCCTAGTGCTTGCAGAGGTCCAAACTGCAATTTCACTCTGCCAATAACCCCACACAGTAGCAATGCAGCCGTCAAGAAAACTCGAACCAAAGTCTACAATGCTCTGGAAAGCTTGCGAGGACCAAAAGAACAGGGAGCATCCAGATGCAGGCAGCATTGCAGCGACTGCACGTACAGCACCTCTACAGTTTTAAGGCTTAGCTCACTTTTTATTTTTTCCACGGAGTCCTCATTGCTCGCTGCGAGCAATACAGCAACGGCTCCTGATCCTCCAGTCACAGGAGGGGAAGCGACAGCAACCGCTTTGCCTTAACAGCGGAGCGCCGAGGGAAGGCGCAGCTCAGCGCCGGCCGCACCGCGGCTCGCCGCTCCGCGAAGGGGACCGCCGCGCTCGGCTACTGGCGGGCGCGACAGCACGCCCCGCCTCTCCGACCTCCCTAGGCGCCAGGACCGGCAACCGCCCCGGCCCCCCGGCCAGACCTCGCCGCGACCCCGCACGGGCGCAGCCCGGGCCGCTCCCCCGCCCCCGGACACAGGTCTCGCCCGCGGCCCGAGCCTGCTCGCCA
>VYZW01036056.1:67017-91721 GCA_013401315.1 Balaeniceps rex
CAGCAGCAGGGCCAGCAGCAGCCCGCCGGCCCCGCGCATGGCGTCACCTCGTCGCTAAGAAACGCGGCCCTCCGCCCCTCGGGACGAGCGGGGAGGCGAGGCGCATGCGCGGCCGGCGTCTGCGCCGCCTCCGGGCTGGGGGCGGCCGGCGGGGCGCGGGTCTGGCCTGGCGGGGCCGGGGTCCTCTTCGCTGCGCTCTGCTCGTTGCGCGCTGCGCCCTGCGGCTCTCGGCGGAAGGGGTTGAGGTCTCCCGAGGGGGCTGCTGGGAAGCCGGGGAGGTCTCTGCTGTGGGGACCCTGCAGGGGAGGAGCGTGAGCGGCGGCGGCGTTGCCCGGCTGGGCGGCGGGGCCCGTCGGAGACGGCGGCCTCCCCGTCGGGCAGCTGGTTTTCTCGCTTTTAGCTGGGACGGATGTGGTCCCAGGTAGTAGCGGCCATCGTCGTCAGGAAGCCCCGGAGACTCAAATTCTGTTTCTCCTTTTTTTCGTTATAGAAGGGTTGAGAGTGAAATAAGCTCGCAGTCAGATTGTACCAGTCAGTATTAATGTTGCCGTCGATTCTGCTGCGTTGAGGATTTGCCCCATAAAATCCTGTGATTTGTCTCAGGTGTTCAAACCCGAGAAGCAGCCCTTTACCTAGCTGCGGTGGAAGTACTGGCGCAGGTGCTTCGTTTCAGAGCTGGGGGGAGGGAGCAGGATGGTTTCTCCTGAGCTTTCTGTTCTGGGGCCTTAGTAGCGTGCTGTCTTGCAGCCTGTTTCCTGAAGGATGGCAGGGTAACTCTTGCTTTGGGTTTCCTGGTAGCTCTGGATACTGCATCAGTCTCCAGAGGCACTGTACTTCAAAGCCTGTGCTTAGCAAACTAGCTTACAGGAGTCTGGCATGGAGCTGCCTTTTTGCAAACTCATCCCAGCAAAGGATGTAGAGAAGCAACAATGTGAAGAAATACATATTAGGAAGTAGACAAATGGTGCAGCCCTGTAATGCTAACCACATCTTTGAAAGTTAAATGGCATGCTTACTGTATACTTAATGTTTTAAAGATGTTGTTTCACAGCAAATCTTGGTATGTTATTTCTCTGGTAGAATTAAATATTCTGCTATAGTTATAAAGTGCTTAATTTGTTGGGTTTTGCTTTTCTAAAGTAGCATATTTAAAAGAGTTAATTTCAGATAACTGTAGATACTATATGTTAAAAGATACTAGAAATTATCAGATGTTAATGTATTCATATTGTGGCATATTGCCTTAGAGCAGTTGTCTGTAACATTCAGCACGAGATATCCTATTCTGCTATCATTTACATGATATAAATTGAGTAAGTCACTAATCTCTTTTTTTACATTACATCACAGTCCATCATTTGGTCTGCAGAGCTGCCGAGAGAGAAACATGGTATTTCAGCAGTTCTAGACTTTTTATTACAAGCATTGCCATACAGCGGTTCAGGTGGGAGAAGATTCTTGATTTTGACATCATGAAAATTCTTTTCAAACAAATGCTAGATCTTAAACCACACAGAGGTAATTCCTGGCAGAGTTTGGCTTGTAAAGTTACTTTTTTTAATTTAAAATATTTTTGGAGGTACTTTTTGTGAGGTTCTTTTTCATGCAACATTTAGATAAAGTCTGAAACTCACTGGTGCAATATAATATAGATAGCAAAAGTCTGCATGCGTTCAAAGAGTCAACTAAGGCAAATTCATGACAGAAAGCATGTCGAAGATTATTAAAAACACAGGTACTGTAACAAGGCCAGATGCTCAAGGTTGCTGGTCATGAGCTGTTGGAAGCTTAAGGGATTCCTTACTGAGGAAATACCACAATACCCTGTTCTAAACTCTTCTTTAGCCTTCTACTGTTCGTCTCTGTCAAAGGAAAGCTAACTGGCTAGACCTTTGGTCTGATCTAGTTACATTCTTATGCTGTTCAGTAAGTACTAGATTTTTGTCAGAAGCAGAGATGGAGAAGAGATACATTAAGCCATAAGTTTTTTGGCAAGAAGTAATGACAGCACAGACAACAGATGCATTGTGTAATTGGATATTTCTTTATCATTTGCCATCTCCTACTCTCCCTAAAATACTTACTTCCACTCCTCAGTAGATTTACTGCTCCAGTGATTTGGTTATGAGTGCTTTCTAGGAACATATAATAAAAATTCAAATCCAAATAGATTGATTTAAACTCTTATTCAGAGAATTAAGAATGGAAGTTAATTTAATACAAGTTATCTGTTCACGATCAATTTCTAAATAAAAAGAATAAGATGCATAGTGACTATAGATAATACTTCCAGTTTGTCTAAATCTCTTTGTTGCCTAGAAATTTTGTTTCTCCCCTTTAATGCTCTTCTTTATCTGCATTCATGGCTTTATGTTAGTATGCAGCTTGGGGATAAATGGAATGTATATGTCTAGTCTCCTCAGAGTCATACCTGAATTCCAAGGTACATCATGAGGTGGGACAGCATCTGCAGTACAGATGGCCTTAAGCTCCCCTGAGATACTAGTATAGAGCAGAAGGAAAGGAGCAACAGATGAGAAAATGTTACAGGAAACCATTTTTGTTCTCTCTTACGTGTTAAAAAACCACGCTACAGTAAAGCCCTTTCAGAAGGATAAGCTTGTAATGTGTGAAATGAGATGTTTGAATCTGCAAACCAGAGCATGAAAGAGTCAGGAAGTAATGACAATAAAAAAGTTAGTGCATATGGAGCAAACCAATGGTTCATTTGAGGCCTGTACTACTCTCATTAGAGAGTATTAGGTCTGTAGTATTTCTCATTCTCATTCAACTCACCTTGCGTGTAAGAGGACTGGAATCAAGCATGTTATCCAGTACCTCATCTATTCAAGGAAAGTGAAAGAATTCCTATAAAAGGCAACTGGAGTGTGAAGTAAAATCCGTGATGCACTTTCTTTTGACCATTTACAGGAGACATTCTATGTTTAAAGTTTTAATTACATTGGTTAATACAACTACTGTAATCTCTTTATTTTTACAAATAGACGTGATCAGTGCCAGTAAAGAGTACACCAAGACCCTTTAGCAAAAGTGATTAGCCAAAAACCAAACCAGGAATACTTTGTTTCTAAGTCGTCTGGAGGTCATAACTGTTATTGGGTAAGAACTGGGGGGATGAATACCTGTTTCTTAATTTCCAGATTTGAGTACCACAGTCATTCTATATTGGGTTACAATTTAAGAAAAGTCAGAAAGCTTGGCTAAGTAAAATGTGACCGTGCCCCAACTCTACACTTTTTTTCATTAATTCTTTGATTTAATTCCTTTCAGTTCATTTCCAAATTAATTCAGATGGGTGATTTTAACTTGGTCTTTTTTTGTTTGTTTGTTTAATCTCTCTATTTTCCTGGTCATTTTACTATGACATAATTAGTAGATTTTTATATATGCTTTTATATCACAAACCATGTGACCACTTTTCATTATGCAGCAGTCAGTAATTTTTAATTAAATTTGGGGATAATACAGCCAGACTCTTAGCACACGTATTTCATGAGGATGAATAATAAATGGAATAATTTGAGACCTTTATATTATTGTGGTGCCATTTTGGCTATTATCTACATGTCAGGAGTGCTTCTTCCTGAGTCAGTATGTGTAGAGCTTCCACATCTTGATTTTTATATCATGAGACACTCGTCCTACCTGTGCCTGGGATTCTGTCAAAGGACATCAAGAAGTGGCTGGACTGTAGTTGACTCATGCGCTAAGAGGTACGAAGTTTGGGTACAAACGTTGTAAGCATATCGTGGTAAGTCACAGTAACCCATTGCCATCACTAACTAACATAATTACATAAGACCAATATATTGCTTTCTGCTTCAGAAATTGCCACAGTTTCGCTATAGGCTTTTCTTTCCTTGCCCACCTAAAGTTTTCAGATGAGTTTTATTTCTGTTTATTAACGTTCATACAAGCAAGACAGTTACTTATTTTCAGTAGACTGTGTGGACAGGAGTAGGTAGGAGAACAGGTAGAGAATAGGAAGGAGTCTACTGCTGAATTCTTTACAGGTCCTTGTATATATTTGTAATGTTTCCAATGCTTCATAAACTGAAGGATCTTCCACTGTTCTGAAATATATAGTATGTGTGACTTACTCAGTAGCTGGGCCTGCAGCGTAAGAATTTGTTGCACTTACCATTTGTATTGTTTGTCACCCTTGTGGCCTCTCCTAATATTCATCTTTCATTCAGCTAAGGATGATTGCAAGAAATGTCTTTGGAAACTTGCCAGCAATGCCGCACTTCAGAATGATGTGTTCTGTCCATCAGGATTGGAACACCCTACCAGTACAGAATTTCAGTTTAGCTTGAAGTGCAAAGGGCTTAGGTTTAAAATTGAATTTATATATGTAAGCCTTTATGTTGTCTTCATGACTGCAGTGATTTTACCTCATAGAATCTGTCATGACTAAGCAGTTGGGGGAAATCATGAAGGCCTAAATGCTTCATTTGGTACGTCTTGATGTCAGCGTGGTCAGGGAGCTTCCAGGTTTTTTTGACTGTATCTCTTTTTTTGGACAGTTGTTCTCTGAAGGTTTGGGTTTTTTAGTATTAAAATTGTGCCTGGTGACATACAGTGAAACGAGCCTCAGAAGAGAATTGTTCATACCCTGGCCTATGGCTTCTTTCTGCGTTGGCACATACGGTCCAAATGTCCTTTGGCATTTTGTTCTGCTTGAGCCCAAAGCTTCAGTCACTGGTGGCGTATGCTCGATTTCAAAAGGTTTGTGTTAGAAGCTCTCAAGACAGGGACAAAAATTACTGATCGTAGCGTTTCTTAGCAATACTTTTATCTGCAGGAAGCTATCAATCATTGCCTTTGTTAACCTGTGGCTGTCTGAGAAGTGGTTTTATACAGTGTCTGCTTAATAACGAAAGTGTGCATTACATGCTTAAATGCACTGATTTTTAGGGGGAGTAAGAGATCTGTGCCGTGGCATAAGCCGCAGCAATAACACTGCTAAAAAGGAGCAGCAGCCTTTCCCGGGGGAAGATGTGTTTGCCTTCTTTCAGAACAGACTTCGGCGCAGACCGTCCCAACTCCCTCACGCTGTTCTAACGTCTGTTGCCGTGGCTGTTTCCGAGCAGGACAGAAAGAGGCCGGGCGCGCCGGCGCCTGCTCCTGCGGCAGCCGTTGCTCTCCTGCCCGGCGCCGTGACTGGCGGCACCGATGCCGCGGGCTCGTCGGCAGCGCCCCCCGNGGGGCGGGAGCGGGCAGGCGCGCGTGTTGTGGGAGCGCTGCTAGGAGACAGGCGCCGGCCGCAGCGCCCGGAGCGGTAACGGCAGCCCTGGGCGGCGGCGCAGGGCGCGGAGAAAGAGGGCCGGAGGCCGGGAGCGGGGAGGTGCGGCAGGTGGGGGGTCGGGGCGGCAGCGGGACCGCTAGCGGGACCGCCGGCGGTCGCCGTCTCGTCGCGTCTCCGGGCGGGCACCTTCCGCAGCCAGTTCTCTCGGTTGTTCGGGGAGGCTTTCGGAAGGTCTCGTCGGAAA
This sequence comes from Balaeniceps rex, assembly GCA_013401315.1. Classification (NCBI taxonomy): domain Eukaryota; kingdom Metazoa; phylum Chordata; class Aves; order Pelecaniformes; family Balaenicipitidae; genus Balaeniceps; species Balaeniceps rex. The sequence continues at coordinate 72,531 of VYZW01036056.1, forward strand.
ACGCCTCCCCAAAGCCTCGTGCTCGTTTCGTAGAGCTGCCCCACGTCTCTCGGGGTGAAGCTTCGTCCGTGGCGCCTGCGGCCACCCGCGGAGTGAGGCGCGGCGGTGGGCGGCATGGACCTGGCCGTCAGGGAGCGGCTCTTGGCGGCAGAGAGCCGCCGAGGTGAGAGGGCGCCGGACGGTCGCGAAATTTTGCCCGTCTTTAAAAATAAGTAAAATAAAAATCGCACTTGGAATACCAAAACTGCTTGATCTTAATCTGTTTTGTTTCTAAATATATAGAAAACATTCTTTCTCTGGCTGCTTTAAACGTGCTTCTTAGCTATGGGAAGAAGTAACTGCTGTAGTGTTCTTAATTTAATCTAGTTTTCTTCCAGTCAAGTTTACTTTATATAAAAGCCTTAAGGATCGAATCTCCAATTTCTGTGTCAACAGAAAGAGTGCTGTTGAGTTCAGGGAATTGTGAATCAGGCCTTCAAAGTAGTTCACCTTTTTGTGTGCTAGAATTAGTGATCCTAAATTGCAAGAGAGTTGTTAATGCTTCATCTTACAACTGTGGCTGACTGAGCAACATTTGTTTGGCATTATTTTCCTTAAACATTCATAATTTATTTCTGTAAAGGAGAAACAGGATGCCATATAGTTGATTTGAAATAATGCAGTTATGTCTGTCAGTCCACCTTGAAGCATAAATTATCTGTTACATTCTTTATTCCTTTTTTTATTTCAGATGTTCAGGCTTTGAAGGATGCTTATGAGTTGATCAAATCAACCAGTCAAGGAAAATCTGCCCTTGACTCATCAGATAACTTAAGCACCGATTTATATGTTTTATGTGCTGAACAAGCATTTCAGGTTTGTAATTTAGGCAGTTAATCTATATTGAATAAAAACAGTTATATGACTTACTGTATTTAGAGTTGTTAAAGTTACTACTTAAAAATATTCCCCCAAATACCTGTGAAAAATATTACGCTCTTTTGGTTTTGGAGAGCAATTGTTTAAACATGCTTTTTCAGCTAAAACTCGGCCTCTAAATTATCTCTTTCTTTGTAATCAGTCAGCAAACTGTGGTTTGTGAAGCTTGTAATTAGAGCAAAATATGCAAGGTATGCCATAGTAACATAAAATAGTTTGCCATGCCTGTTTTTTCTTGTTATGGAAAACTAATGTTGGCCATTTGGTTATGACTGAAGAAAATGTGTTTGTGAACAGTCCCTACTGGGCAAAAGACGAAAAGGTGACATTCTGATTATGAAAGATTGTTGCTAATTGAGCTGACTTCTGTAAAATGTGGTTGGGGTTCTTAATTTCGAAATATTTTTTAATTTTCAGTCCATGGGTACAAGAGGTTGGACTTCAAGCAGACAGAGTTTCTAATAAAATGTTTTTTTTCTAAGCTGCAAGCCACTCAGATTCTATCTGTTGTCTGAAAATGAGGTGCAGCACTGACATCCATACAAAATCGTGCGGGTTAATATCCATCCTTTTAAAAAAAAAATCTACTAAGAATTTTGCCTTTATGTTAACAATTATGTTAATGGCTATTAAAAAAGGAAACATTTTTTATATACTGTAAGGGATTCTATGACTGGGTGACTAAGGAGCTTTGTTAAGTAAAGGAGCTATTTTTCTACACATTTGGAATGACAAAAGTCTTGCTTTAAATTTTAGTAGATCTTAATGGGTTTGTTCCAGATCTCATATGCAGCTTTATGGAATATTCTTTGCATACTCATATGCAGTTAGATGTTACACTTTGAGTAGGCATGCATTTTTAAAAACTAACAATTCTTAATTAAGTATTTGTTGCATTTTTTAAATATTAAAATGCCTTTTTTGGTCATCTTAGCTGGGATGTCTGGAAATGAGCAGTGACTGTCTACAGATGTATTTTAAAGGAAGATTTCCTGTGAACCAGTTTCTTGGCAGAGCGTATTTGTGCCAAGGCCAGTTGCACACTCCACTCTCTACAGATAATTTGGTGAGAAATTATGAAGGTTGCATTATATTAAGCCCGTTTTTAAGAATATTTCTAGGTTTTTATGTATTGCTTTCAGTCATTTAAAATACACAAGGGTAATCAGGACTATGGGAAAAATCAAAGGAAAATATATTAACGGGTAGTTTGGGAGTAAACAAAACTTACCAGCTGAAAAAGACTAATATTCCAAATACTTTGGGGAGGGGAAAAAAAAAGAATGCTTGCAAAATTTTTCAGACGGTCAATTGTTTTAAAGTCAACCTTTTCACTTTTTACATCACTATGATACTTTCAGACCAAATCTAACTGTAACTGGTAAAACAATTAGCAGTTTTATTCAGGATCACACTAAGCATTTCACAGAATCGTGGGAAATGGAGGACTAAAGGGTCCCTCAGAGAGGTTGTACAGTTCATCTCTCTTCTGTGGCAGTGTGCTTCCACCACTGATCAGTAGCCTTTCCATGTAGTACTTTGGATGTGGCTTTTTGAAATGAGAGATGAAGCTTTCTGGTAGCAACTTGGCAGGATACTTCTGCTTCTAAAAGCTTCTCTATGTTCCTATTCGGTGATACCGTGTCCGTAGCTGATGAGTAGTTTTTACCTCCTGCTGAATTTAAAATGGGGTGGGATCTGTTTTCTGTCTCCAGTATTTCACTTGTCCTCATACTGTGGTCAGTCAGCTTTGACAATTTGTCAGTGATATCTGACCCCCTAAAATGGCCTTAACAGATGTTTGTGTTATTTGTGTTCACAAATTTCCCTGGCAGATGTTACTGTAGTTTCTTTGAATAATGTGTTTGAATTAACTTCCAAGCTAGAATCTTTTCCCTATTATTTATCTGTATTTTCTCTGCCTTCTCTGAGTGCATGTGCAGAACAACTGATCAGTGGTCTCTTTAAAACTTTATGTACACATTTGAAAAGTATTTTCTAACGTCCAGTTAGCCTTTTATGTTTCTAAATTAAACCAACTATTCTGTGATGTTTTCTAAATCTCAGCCAAATTTTGCTATTTTCTTCTTGACTCTTGCTAACTTCTTAGAAATTAAGAACCTGCAATCCTAACATGGTTCCCTTGTGCTGTGCGTTGTAATGTGCTTTTAAGATACACTTTGCATTAGCTGTAAAGTTTTTTTTCACTGCTGTGTTCCTAGATCATTTATGAAAATAGGAGTGGCACAACATCTCATGCGGTATGACGAGTAATCATCATTCACTTAGAAAAGATAAATTTGTCCTTATTTTGGTTTCCATCCTGAGGAATCCCTGTTAGCTGATTAAGATGCTTACGTTCTTAACGGCCAAGTGCAACTTTTCTACTTTAGTATCTAATACCTCTCAGGCTCTTAATCCTGGTTTTCTCTTTATCTAGGCAGTTCCCACTCATTGCTTGGTAGCCTTCTTATGCCAGTCCCAGAGTCCAGTAAGTCAGTTCCAACTCTCTTGGAGATTTTAGTTATTCTGTTCTGTCTCGCTATACAGAGCCCTCTGGTGTCATTCCCTCCCTGCCCATCCAGTTCCACCGCCGCTTTGCCATTTCCACTGCGTGTTTCTCTTAGGCTTTCAAAAATCCATTTTTATGATCCCATCCATCTTCTTTACACCCTCCCTTCAGGCATTTGTACATATTGATGAGATCTCCCCTGAGCCACCTTCTCCAGGCCAAACAGTCCCAGCTCTCTCAACCTTTCCCCATATGAGAGATGCTCCAGTCCCTTCATCATCTTTGCGGCCCTTCGTTGGACTCTCTCCACAGTGTCCGTGTCTCTCTGGTACTGGGGAGCCCAGAACTGGGCACAGCACTCCAGGTGTGGCCTCACCAGTGCTGAGCAGAGGGGAAGGATCACCTCCCTCGACCTGCTGGCAACACTTCTCCTAAGGCAGCCCAGGACACTGTGAGCCGCCATTGTGGCAAGGGCATGCTGCTGACTTATGTTTGATTTGGTGTCCACCAGGACCCCCAGGTCCTCCTCTGAAAACCTGCTTCCCAGCTGCTTTGAGGATAAAAAGAGCATGCCTGACACACCATTCTTGTTGGAGCTTTTCTGAAGAAAAGAATACCTCAAGTTTTTTAAAGGGACAAACCAATATTAATTTTTTTCTTGGCTTTGGTCTTGGACGTTTCTGAGCTTTCTTTGCTGAAAGTTTTAAAAAGTACACAGCTTTGCAGTTTTGGAAAATTTCAGTCCTGATAAATAAAGTTTGACAGAAATGAAAGAAACTGAAAATATAGTCTTAAAATTTGAAATCAGGAGAACATAGTAATAGGCAGTGCTACCGATTTTTAGTTATTCTGTTTCTATGGCAGCAACTTATTATGGCAGCGTGTTTTATTTGAGATTGGTCTGAAAATAAAAATTATGAGATGTGAACATATTGAAATAGGAAAATAATGTACTGATTTGTAAAAGTCATATTCAAATTGCATTAACAATTTTTTTTGTTCTGTTCTAGGAAGAGTTTGAAAAGTTTGTGCTGTTTTTTATGAAGGCAATAGATTTTGCCACCCATGATAGAAGGTAAGCCCTACTGATAGGATCAATTCTTTAAATTTCAGGAAATGTTACTGAGTTAGGTTTTCGTAGTTTTTTTGTCTTGGATTTTCACTGGGTAGTCTGGAGTTGTGGTGTTTGGGGTTTGTTTTTTTTTTTTTTGTGGATTTTCCTTCCATTTTGTTACTGCACTTCTGTAACTGCTGTGCGTGCTGCAACCATATAAGAATACCAAACAGTCTTAAATAGACGGGATGAATCAGCCTGTTTAAGCCTGGTGGATATCTCTGAGCATTTCTTCCACTTTTATGTTAATGCTCTGTAGAAGGAGAGCACCATGTTAACTTATGTTAAGTGGCTAATGACTGAGTAGAGTGTAGTTGCAGGAGTTATTGTGCTGTTGTTATTATTCTTGTGCTGTACTTGTGTTCTCAGTTCTTAGTCAGGATTGGTTCTTATCTAAACACACAGGAAAAGTTCCAATTTTTGCTGTCTTAAAAATATTCCGTCTGTAATTTTATGTTTATCTAAGTCCATGAATTACTAAATTCTTGATTCTTGTTTTTCAGATATTATTTTTTGATATATAATGCCTCAGTTCTTTATTGGCAACTTGTGAGGCCGTATCTTAAGCCTGGATTCCGCTATTGTCTTATTCCCAGCCTTTCTCAGATTGTTAAAGCGTTAAACCAAACTGAAGAGCAGGACAATGAATGGACAGCAGAACTCATGATGTAAGTTTAATTGTATTTTTTCATATGGGTGTTCTGTAGTCCTCTTGTACATGTGGCTACGAGGTAGTCTTTAATAATGTTTATTTCATTGGTAACATTATAGATAGATTTATTGTGGAAAGCTTGATTCAAAACTTTTAAAGATATATAAATGTACACTTAACTTAAAAGGTGCTTAATTTTAATATTTACTTTGAGGTTAAAATTTTAGTGGCAGAGGCAGTTAGGCCGTAGGTCCGATCTGAAGTATCACAGTCATTTTGGATGTAGTGTTTGAGTCATTGCTTATGTTCAGTCCTTCTAAGTGAGGAGAAAGACAAACTCCCGTTTTCTTTAAGAACTAGTTTCTTCAGGTAAAGAAACATAACCTTTAAATAGATAAACAAAGATCTCTTCTGTCCTCTGATCCCCGAAGAGAAAGGAATAGCCTGGTAAGGCTGTGAGAGCATATTCAGGATACCTTCTAATTTCCTCCTTCTTCATTGTGAAGATTTTATAGATATTGACCTAAGTTATCTTTCTTACTGTTTTTTTCCTCTTGTTAACCCATAACTGTATGTTGAAATGAAACTTTATGAAAAATCAGTGAGCGAAATAAGTATTTGTATTGCAAATACGGCAATTAAGAATACAGAGATGAGTTGTCATCGGTAGCGATGTGGTTTCTATGTCAGTCACGTGCTTTAATGTACAATTTGGTACTGTATGGTTCTTGTCAATGTAGTTAGTTTAAATCAAGCTTTTTCCTTTCTGATTAGTATTATATCCAGTTTTCTTCAGTATTAAGTTAAAGGCTGTCCCTGCCAATTTGGATATACTGCTTGGCCTAATGTTTCAAAGCATAAATTAAATAGGTCTTCTTTTAACCAGTCTTATGCAAAATAAGAGCCCAAAAGTTATGAAAAGGAGAATAACTTGCATAAACAAGGCTATTAAGATTTAAACCAACAGGTTTTCTTTCTGGGAATTAATGAAAGGAAATAGATTGTTATTTGAGAGTTAAACCTCTCAGCAAGGTGAATTCACAGAATATCTTTTAAGTATTATGTAAAACATTTAGAGTTAATAGTCTAATAGTCTTTAGGGAAGAGATAGTAATCTAAGGTTGGATAAAAATACCTTCCACACGTCTGTCATAACTGAAATTTGTCAACCAATTTCATGTTTTATTTAGGAAATATACAGGTTTTTCTGCATACATACTGTTCAGAAGTGTCTATAGTGTAATTTACACTGAATTAAATTACTTCTAGTCAGAATCTTTAACAATTGATATTTCACTGAAGACAGTTTGTGGCTGAAGAAGTATGTTGTAGTTATTCTCCCCATTTCAAGGATGTTCTTATTAAGCATGACTGAAAGTCCTTATTGCTTGTATAAGGAAATGAAAAATGCAACCTGATTAAATGTGATTTTAAAAAACAGGTAATACAGAGTTTTTAAATAGACATGTATGTTGTTACTTTCTGCTATAGCTGCTGGGTTTTAAGTGACTGAATAAATTAATACTTTTTGATACGTTGCCTTTAAATAAATTTTTCCATAATGAGAATAGCAGAAAGGTACATGTTAACATATGATACGATATGCTTAAATAATTATCAGTGTATCTATTGAAAATATCCTTGCTTGTTTGAGCTATGTTTGAGTGGTCTCAATCTGACTTCCCATTGCATGTTGAACAGTGTATGTACGATGACACCCGCACACTTATTTTTCAGACATCATCAGTGGTTTGTTCAGATGATAGAATTTAAGTATTTTTGTGTTTAAACATGGTCACTTCTGCTAAGAAAAAATATGTGTGAAGGAGTTTTCTCCAGACAGAGTAGAGGGTTTTAGCAAAATAGTCTTGGAAACTATTTTCCTAGGAAGTATGGGATCCTAGTTAAAAGATTAGTTTTCCTTTAATTCTTTAGAATGTGAGAGCCTTTGACAATTGAGGCTGACTAAATTGCTTGAGTTAACAGTTCTGAGTTACAACAAAGCATACATTTTCTCAGTGAAAAGCCCCTGGTTCTGCCATCTTCACAAACAGTTGAGGTTGGAAGGGACTTCTCAACCCTCCTGCTCAAGCATCTTGGTACAATATAGTTGATAGCTGTTGAGAGCACTGTGTCTTTTTTTTTTTTATGGAGTGGCTACATATATTGAAGGGTGATACTGGCTTCTTTTGAGGGTATAATTGTATAAATTATGTGTGTGCCCAGATTATTGTATCATTTTAATTAATCTAACTGAAAGGCTTAAATGATTAATTCTTTGACTTAGATTAGAAGTGAAGCTGTGCTGTGGAAATTTAGATCAATGGTAAATAAGATGTATAAGGCATATGCTAATACAATCTGCTCAATGTCTCTGACAGCTGTTTGCTAACAAGAAGAAATTTTATTTTTCCAAATTCAGGCAAAAATAAGGTCCTAATGTTACTTTCGTTTAAATATAGTTAGACCTTTTGGCAGAGTTTCACTTGGTTTTAGAATCATAGAATCGTTTGGGTTGGAAAAGACCTTTAAGATCATCGAGTCCAACCATAAACCTAACAATACCAAGTCCACCACTAAGCCATGTCCCTAAGCTCCACATCTACACATCTTTTAAATACCTCCAGGCACGGTGACTCAACCACTTCCCTGGGCAGCCTGTTCCAATGCTTGACAACCTTTTCAGTGAAGAATTTTTTCCTAATATCCCATCTAAACCTCCCTTGGTGCAACATGAGGCTGTGTCCTCTCGTGCTATCACTTGTTAGTTGGGAGAAGAGACCAACATCCACCTCGCTACACCCTCCTTTCAGGTAGTTGTAGAGAGTGATAAGGTCTCCCCTGAAACTCCTCTTCTCCAGGCTGAACAACCCCAGATCCCTCAGCCGCTCCTCATAGGACTCTGCTCCAGACCCTTCACCAGCTGCTTTGCTCTTCTTTGGACACGCTCCAGCACCTCAATGTCCTTCTTGTACCGAGGGGCCCAAAACTGAACACAATATTCGAGGTGCGGCCTCACCAGTGCCAAGTACAGGAGGACAGTCACGTCCCTAGTCCTGCTGGTCACGCTATTTCTGGTTTGTATGTTAAGTTTTTCTAAAATAAATCTAAAGAACAAATATTAAAGCATCTGAACTGATAGTATCTGATTTGCAATCTCTGATTGCAGTTCATATTTTACTGAGATACAAATTTTAAGAGAAAGAGCTATCTGTTAGATAATTTAAAGTCTTTGCTAATGAGAACAGATGATTCTGGATTGAGCAGCACATGTAGCCTAAGTTATTGTCGTGGTTTAACCCCAGCTGGCAACTAAGCACCACACAGCCGCTCGCTCAATCCCTCAGCGGGGTCGGTGAAGAGAATTGGAAGGGTAAAAGTGAGAAAACTCGTGGATTGAGATCAGAACAGTTTAATAATTGAAATAAAGTAAAACAACAGTAATAATAATAATAAATTGTAATGAAAAGGAAAATAACAAAGAGAGAGAAATAAAACCCAAGAAAGACAAGTGATGCAAATGACGACAATTGCTCACCACCAACCAACCGATGCCCAGCCAGTCCCTGAGCAGCAGCCCCCCTGCCAACCTTCCCCCTAGTTTTATTAGCGAGCATGATGTCATATGGTCTGGAACATCCCTTTGGTCAGTTGGGGTCAGCTGTTCCAGCTGCATCCACTCCCAACTTTTTGTGCACCCCCAGCCTATTTGCTGGCGGGGCGGTGTAAGGAGCAGAAAAGGCCTTGACTCTGTGTAAGTACTGCTCCGCAATAACTAACACATCCCTGTATTGCCAACACTTTCCAGCACAGATCCAAAACGTAGCCCCATGCTAGCTACTATAAAGAAGATTACCCCAGCCAAAACCAGCACAGATATTCATGTCACTAAGGAAAAGTAATGTTAGAAAGCAGTCTAGTCAATGCGCAGACAGATGTATTGTGTCTTCAGTATTTAATTTCAGTGAAAGAAACAACAAATAATATCCAAAACCTCAGTAAAAATAAACCACAAGTAAAATAATGTTGTTGGACCAGAAAATTATTGTTAATGGGAAGTTTTGAGACTTAGAATACACAGTGGAACTGAACCAAGGGTAAAGGTATGTATTTTCACAAGCTATTCCAAAAGTTTAAGACAAGTTCATTACATAGTTACTATCTTGCTTCAAAAAAAAAACCAAACCAAAACCTGACAGATGACGTCTGGAATAATCGTGACAGGTGATGTCTAGAGATATAGCATATACTTTAGGATTGCAAGGCAATTAATGTGGGAAGGGACCTCATGAGATAGGTAGTCCAACCTTCTGCTCAAAGCTGGGTCAGCTGTGGAGTCAGGCTTAGGACTTCATCCAGTCAGGTGTGGAAGCAGTCAAGGATGGAGACTGCACAGCTTATCTGAGCTGCAGCAACTCTGCTTGACTGTCCTCATGGGGAGAAAGTTTTCCTTTATTACCACTCCGAACCTCTCTTGTTTCAGTGCACACCCATTGTCACTTGTCTTCCTGCCGTGCACCTTAGTAAAGAGCCTGGGTCCATCTCCTCAGTGACCTGCCTCCCTGTACGCACATGCCTCCGTGATCTACTGTCTGTGCCCCTGTTAATACAGACCAAGATGCTGTTGGCCACCTTTGGTTCCAGAGCACACTGCTGGCTGGTGTTCAGTGGGCTGTTCACCAGGACCCCCAGGTCCTTTTCAGTAGATCTGCTTTACTGAATTTTTTTAATACTTTCATCAGGCACAAAGCCTGGGAGACCTTTCTGGTGAAGACTGAGGCAAAAGCAGCATTGAGCCTCAGCTCTCATCTTCTAACTTAAAGATTATAAGGAATACAGAAACTTAGAAAATAGATATTTTTATAGTACTTGATTCTGATAGTAACTTAATTTGTTGTTGGTAATTTTACTTCTAGAACTGAACTGAATGTTTTTTTCCGAAGCAAGATTAAAATGGAAGTCAAAAAATCCTCACAATGAACCCAGTGCAGTATTGGTACTATTATACACATTTGCATTATTACCAATTACTTGATAATAATTTGATAATTATTGGTAATAAATGGTGTATCAATACCAGTGTATTACCATTCTTACATTTCCTGAGTAAAGCTGGAGCATAAACCTTGAGATATCGCTACTGAGAGAAACAGTTTTATGTGCAAAATGAAGAGTGTCCATGTAATTTTTCAAGGTCAGACAACCTTTTCTCGGAGATGTTTTGGTCTGCTATTCTACAGACCGTTTCCAGTTCCTGTTACACTTCTGCCACAGTTTTTTCCTTTGCCTTTGTGAATTTTTCTATTTCTTTGGTCTATGACTGATGGTTTATTGCTATGCAGCATTTTCTTTGTAAGCTGAAACTGAAGGGAAATAAAAAATTAAGTAACAAAACATTCCAAAGGGTATGGTAAAGGTTATCTAGAATACCATGCATGCAGGTTTTTTATACTAAACATGCTCTTGCTGAGGTATTGATGAGAACTAGCAAGTGCACACCATGTGTTTGTGTTATGAAACCAATGGTAACATTTATTTTTCCTGCATTTGTATTTATTTTTTGAATAATTTTTATTATTATTGTTGTTAATTTATTTCATGGTCATCGAATCACAGGCTCTTTTTCAGTTAAATCAGATAAAGTATTGAAAATCCAGCAGATATGTTGCAGTTCCCAACGTGAATAGTTTTATTTTGCTAGATGGCTTTGAAACACTAGCTTTTCCAGTAGTTAAGGGAGAATCTTAGAATACATCTCACAGAAATTTTTTTTTCATACAACTTTAAATAATTAATCGTTTTAATTCCAGGTGTCCTCCTGAGAAAAGTTTCCACAAAAATCTCCTTTTCCAAGATTATTTTTGTGATCTGCAATAAATACATGTTAACAGCTGTATATCTCTGGAAGAAACAGAGACATAGAAGTTAGAGGATCTCTTTCGTGTTGAGTCAATGCTTTATAGCACTAATCGCTTGTACTGCATTTAGGAGTGGTACCTTGAATATAAAGAGTCTCTTGAAAAAAACATACATAAAAATTATTTCAGAAAGTGTTAATAAATATTTAATACAAATATTTATTTGATCTGCAGAAATTTACTTGAGTGCTTCCTGGATGCTTCAAAACTGAAAGAAGCAAAAGAGTTTTCATCTACTGCAGCAATCTTTATTAAGGAAAATGTTCCAGATAAATACTCTCAAATATTTTCTCTAATGGTAATGCTGTAAAATATTTTAAACTTCCAGTAAGACAGGAGCTTTCTCTACCTTTTGTAAGATCATAGTTATAATTGTTAAATATGTTGTTTCCTTCATTTAAATTTCATGAGCTACCAAATGATCCAGTAGATATGCAGAGATTTTTACAATTTGTATATTTTTGATACTATAAGATAAAGAGTTCCCTAGTGCTCCATGTTGTTTTAATACAACATAATATAATCGAGATACCTGTTGCTAACCCTAAAAATTCTGTTTGGGAATAATTACTATTAACACAGAAGGTGTAGTGGGTGCAACTTAACCTGCCTTATACCATTGAGGGCATATTTAGCATCTGTTGACTTTTGTCATGCTGATAAATACTTAAGTGACCCAACTTGAACCCTATAAATAGTTCTGGGAATCGGAGCGTATGACAATAGTTCACATTTTTTGCATGCCCTTAATTTGGGAAATAAGAGTGGCAAAAGCAGAAATAGGCAAATAAAACCTGGAAGTTGCATGCAGTCATATTTTCTTTCATTCTGCTACACTGTCTATTGTCTTTTTTTTATCCACTCCGAATCACTGCATTTCAAGAGCATATGTTTATAATATAAAGTTCTCTAACACTTGAATTAAGAGAACCAATATACAACCTTCCAGAGGTGCAATATTAATGAAGCAATAACGTTTAGGCAAGGTCAAAATGGCTTTTGTATTCTTTTAGAGGCAGTGTTGAGCAAAGCTATTTGACAGTGGCCTTAAACAGAAGAATAAAGTAGTTCTCAAATTGAACTTGGGCTGTGTGTCTCAGCAGGGCTACAGAAGTCTGATCCACACTATTGAGTGCTTTAGTAGCAGCGTAATTAAGTCCTGCAAAACTTACTGTTCTGGTACAGCTTAAGTAATCAGTATTGATTGCTATGGGCAGTCAGTGTGAGAGAGTCAGAAGAAATGGTATGCACATGTTTAATGTGTAACTGTACAGTTAAATTGACATAACTACAGTTTATTGTCATTTCTTCGTAATATTTTTGTTATATATAATTTATAGTTACAGATAAATTTGAATAGGACTCATTTCTCGTAGCTGGATGAGATGATTTCAGAATGAATGCTATCAAAAGGTGTTACTAAAAATGCATTAATTAGAATTCTAACTCAGATGTTAGTTCCACATTTAGATTTCTGCTAATACTTCTTACCCTCGCTATGTGAAGGTTACTATAGCTTTACTAGGTGATCTTTGTCGTACCTATGCAGAGCAACATAGATTATCATAGTAGCCTCACTGCCCTTAAAGTCCATGAAAAAGCCTACAGTCACACCTACTTTATTTTAGCCCTGTTGAGTGTCTGTCTTTTGTTTGCTTGTTTAGTCAATTAATAATTAAATTGTTCTTTTATAGGTATATCACAAACTAATGGATATTTCCCAGGTAGAGAAGGAAATACAAAATTCTATCCATTTTTCAGTTATTTATAAAATGCATATGTTAAAATTGTAAGTATTAAAACATATCCTTCCACTTCTACATTGATGCTTGATATTACAGAGGTAGAGTCAGGTTCTGGTATCCCGTATGCCAGTAGAAAAATCTACTGCGAAGATTAGTTTCTGAAACGGAAAACTGTAGTGACAGTTTGGGTAGTAACTGTCAGGCCTGTCTAGAAGAACAGCCTCAGCTAAAAAGTGAAATAGTTCTTTGGGAATGTAGGGAATAGTGTGTTGTACAGATATTCTCAGGTGAAAGAATTTAAAAGATTGAAAGACATTTTTGTATCCAACAGATTGTGGTTTGGTACACAAGTTGTGTGTAACACTAAAGTGGGGAAATCACACCTGAAATACAATGCATGAATCGCAAGGATGGGAAGTATAATATTTTTTAAACATTCTAAATTTTAAAGGCATAAAACAATTTTGAAAAGTAGACTTCATAGCAAAATCTCATTTAATTTCTTTTCAATTTCTCAACACTTCCCCATTTTAAAAGTATTAATTCTTTTCTTAGTAACAGTGGATTAATTTATGTTGACATTATAGGAAATGAGTTTTGCACACCATTTTTTTTTTTGCTTCTGGAATAAAATTTACTTTACCATCTGAAATATTAATTCTTGTGCTGGAGTGTTCTTTGTGTTTTGTATCTGCTGTCTCCAAGTAACTATAACTTACTTGACATACTGAAGTAGGTTTTGTTGACTTGATTTTTAAAATTTTTTTTTCTTTGATATTTCAAAATCCAGGTATCCCACTGATACATTGGACTGAGAGCCATCCATTCTAAAGTTAGGAGAGTTATTTCAATGTTCTAATGCAATAATATCTCTTGTGAAAAATGACGATCAATTCCTAATATATTGCAGGCAGTGGGACACAAATGAATTTCCAAGTGATGCCACCACAAATCTGAATTCTGTATATGTACTTTTGAAAGAATACGATGTACCTCCAGCATCTGTTCTCAGTGTGAAGTGAGTTTTGTCATAGCCCTGTGAAAGTTGATGCTGAAGCTGATCCTGCTTCTACTGAAGTCTGTCAAAATTCCTGTTGACCTTGAAGAGCGTGAGCTTGTACTTAGTTATAATAGTTTGTGTTGCGTTAACGATTAGGTCGTCTTAAAGAAAGGCAAAGGTCCTATTAGGCTTTACTAAAGAACCCAAGATTAAATCTCTTCTTCCATATAGCTGTTTGTATAACATGATTAAATCTTTCCCTAACCCTTTGTTATTGATAAAATGAGATTTTTAAAGGTCTTAGGATTGACAAGTCCTTTTCAGACTTTAGTTCATTTTTAGCTTTTCTTGGGGGCCTTCCCAATTCTTCAGCATAATTTTGAAATGCAGACTAAACTGAACTCTCTATTCCAGTAGTTATATCACAGCTGTTACATAGGAAATTATACTACATTTTTAATCATTAAGGTCAATCTTCTTTGACAATATTCAGGAATGTCATTACTTCTCCTATCCAAGACAGTACACTATGCTCATTTGGTTATTTACAGAGATCCAAACATTTAGAACACAATCTCCTACCATGTGTGTTCTGTGTTCCTAGTTCCTAAATAATTGACTGATGGATTTGACTGTTTTAACTTGTGTGCCAGTTGACTGTGTTGTATTTACAGAATTAACCATCATCTTCATTTGCTATTTCACTATCTTTGTGCTGCATACATTTCATTCTGCATTTTTTATGTTCTTCAGGAACAGTTTGTGCAAGACTACAGTAGAAGTATACTAATTATTTTCCATAAACAGATGAACTTTTGTATTTTTCATGCAGCCGACTTTAATCTTTTCCTTTTTTCTTGTTAACTGTGAGCATTACTAGTATAATCACGTCCTCTAATATTCAGATGACTTCAAGGTTTTCAGATATATTGCACAAAGTTACTTTCATATAGTGTTTTTCTAATTCCATAAAAGAGCAATATAAGATTCTCTGAAGTGATGTTTTTCTATTTTTGAAGGATTCCTTTGATTCTGGAATTAGCTCGTTTTTCTATGAAAGTAAACTGCATTAAGCTTGCATATGATTGTATACTTGATCTGAAGAGGGCTGGGATTACTGTAAGTATTAATATTAATTACAGTTGATTTTTTTTGTTTGTTTTACAACATCCCCCCCATCTTGTGATTATACTTTAAAAATAGTACTGATGGTTCTGGGATCTTCTATCCATCTCTGTATTGTTTATATATTCATTAATATAAATAATTACTTGGATAAGTGATCTGTTCCTAAAGTAGAGAGAAGATGTAAGGTGAGAAGGTAGGGTATAGGTAGAATAGGGTAATTAGTAGTGCAGTTAGTTTTGGCAAATAAATGTTAACTGTAAATTTTTGCCTATGTTTTTTTAAATGTTATGTGTGGAACAGTTTGACTGGAAGTTAAATGCTGCCTGCAGGTTTTGAAGATTTAACCAGTTTACCCATTGAGATTGTAATTGGTCACCAAGATGTAAGCTCTAAAAGCAGTTAATGTTACATATGTTCACTTTAGTCTTTATGAGTACAATATCAACCTTGCAGAACAGCATATGAATTCCAATTTTGATGAGGAGAAAACAGCATTTTTCTGGAGCATGATTAGGGGACTCATGGAAGGAAGAGTTCAAAAAAGCTTGCCAAAAAAAAAGCCCCCAAATTACCTTTTCTGGAAAGTACGACTTAAGCAATATAGTTCTCTCATAGGAGCGAGAAATCCAGAGAAGATGTGCCACAAACTGCACTCCTTAATCCTTTCCTTTGTGTGGATCTTTTCTGATAGTGTTTGTTCCTATACATTTCCCAGTTTCCTTTAGTAGGAATGATTCACTTTCCAGCAAACTATTATTTGATTTGTTATTTACTAACATTTAATAATTTTTACTCTTCTGTAGTTTTTTTATTACAGTGTTGCTGTAGGGGTATTCCTAGATTACAATTTTGTGTGGTCTCCTTAATAACTGGTTTTCCAGTGTGTATGCCCTTTTTGATTCTTATATCCAGCTGGCTCTGAGATTCGTTTTTTCTGTTCCTTTCCCATTGTGGCTGTGTAACCCCAGCTGGCAACTAAGCACCACACAACTGCTCACTCACTCCCTGCCCCAGTGGAATGGGGGAGAGAATCGGAAGGTTAAAAGTGAGAAAACTCGTGGATTGAGATAAAAACAGTTTAATAATTAAAAAGAAATCATAATAATAATAAATTGTAAGGAAAAGAGGAGAAAAAAATAAAACTCAAGAAAAGATAAGTGATGCAAATGAAAACAACTGCTCACCACCAACCGACCAATGCCCAGCCAGTCCCTGAGCAGTGGCCCTCCCGCTAACCTTCCCCCCCCAGTTTGATTGCTGAGCATGATGTCATATGGTCTGGAACATCCCTTTGGTCAGTTGGGGTCAGCTGTCCCGGTTGTGTCCCCTCCCAGCTTCTTGTGCACCCCCAGCATAATCACTGGTGGGGTGGGGTGAGACGCAGAAAAGGCCTCGACTCTGTGTAAGCACTGCTCAGCAATAGCTGACACATCCCTGTGTTATCAACACTGTTTCCAGCACAAGTCCCAAACACAGCCCGATACCAGCTACTATGAAGAAAACTAACTCTATCCCAGCCAAAACAAGTACACCCGTTGAGAAACAGAGCGTTTGGTCACTGTATTCAGAAAATCAGCATGTTTTTCAGATACAATAATGTATGAAAAAGTGCCTGTTTGTGTTGTGATCCACATGAGTAAGTTTTTAGTTATCTGAAGTGTGCTTGTAAGGAAATATAAGTGGCAAATACTGCCAAACAAATTTCAAAACATATTTCCAAATTTCTGTTATAATGATCCTACTTTGAGTTAATTGTGATGTAAATTTTACTTATCCTCACTGAAATGTTTTTATTCCAGGTGTCTGCTTCAGGCCTATTTTTTCTGAAAATTTCCCGCAAGTCTAAAATCATACACAATTCCATAGCATTCCACTGTAAGATGTCTTTAAATCCTCTAGATCAAAGATTCACAAGGATTTAGATCAAATATTTGTATAGACACTAATAACGAGTATCCCTTCTGTGGCAGCAGTAGAGAAGCCTTGCTTCTGTTTCAGCCTTCTCTTCTCCCTTAGAGTTAGTGGGTGTTTAAGTATCCATCTTCAGATTGCCCAGCATCGTTTTGACAGTGGCCTCTTCATGTTAGAGTGAGAGAAATCTATATCAAGTTCCAGTTCCTTGGCTTTTGCCAAATACTGACAGATTTCTCAGCCATAACATGAATTCCATCTCTCTAGATATTTGTCATTACATGATAGTTGCAGCTCTACATTCATCTAAATTTTTCAAGGACTCATCTGTTTTCCAGTCATGGGGATGTTAAATTAATAAAGGTCATGCTGAGTGATTTGTTAATAGTTCATAATGAATGATGAATGGAGATGCTGTCTGGCTTTCCCTACTGCACCATATGAAACCAAATACAAAGTATCTTTGATCATCTATACATACAATTTGTGTGATTTAATAGCCAGATCTTTCCTGAGGTGTTAGAGATGTAACCTCTTTTTTCACTTGAAAGTTGCACTACCCATCAAGATGAATCCTTTCTGTCTTGACTAGCTCTCGTTTATTCCAAGCATGTGCTTTTTTAATAACATTAGTGAGCAAGAATCTACTAGAACTGAAATCAAGTTACAGTATAGGAAAAATCAAGTGTACTCTGGTTTTCTTATTGCAAAGTCTAGCAACGAACAACTTTAAAAATACTGGTAAAGTTATTTTGCAGTTTCAGCTTAGTAAGAAGTGACTGCTGTTCAAGAAACTCTACTCCATTTTTATTGTTTCAATTAATCAGCTAGTATAGTGGGATTTTCAGTAAGAAAGTACAGTGCTGTGTTAGTGTAACTGCATGGGTTTAATCATTGTGTTGCTTTTTAATTATTAAAATTAGCATTTTGTATATTAATACTTCATAGGAGCAAGGGAAACTTATTGAAATAGAATGCCTGGAATGTGAATATGAAATTAAAAAAATTGGCGCTAAAATTGTGACTTATACCAAAGGAGTCGTTGAGGTATGTTCTTTAACATTAACTCTGAGAGAAAAGTAAAAGTTTTAATTTGTTAAACGTGGAAAATTGCACTGGGCTCGTGTGCCTTAATTACATTATACTGATCAGAAATTCTTTTAAACTTTATATTCTTTGTAATTGGGCTGCCAAGAAGAAAACAGGGAAAAATAAACAACCCTTGTATATTCCTCCCTTAAGCCTTCTGCCTGGCTATAAAGGTTCATAATATATTACTTTCCAAGAGTAAAGAAGGTAGCATTGAGGCATGCAAAGGCAAGACTCTCTTGTTTCCATATTTTACATTTATGGGAGGTGTTTTCATAGAATATCTCAAGTTGGAAGGGACCCATAAAGATCATCAAGTCCAATTCAACTATTATTGCATGTTACGGGCAAATTCTTATATCAGAGAAATGAAGATTATTCCTGATAAATTGTCACACTGGGGAGGATTTTCTTAGATTTCTATAGTCAGTTGACTCAGTTATAATTCAGACCATCAAAAGTAGAAGCCTAAATTGTCAATATTATCAATGGGATTAAATAGATGCCTACAGTGAGCAATTTAGAGCAGCTATTAGAGGCACCTAAAGTTCCTTAAATGGGAAATAAGAGTATGCTTCATGGAAATCGATAGTGTTAGTGCATAAACTTACTCCTATCTACAACTGTTCTCATTTTGGGGTTCAGAAATTCCATTCACCTTTTGAAAAAAAATTTTCATTAATTCCTCATAATATGAAACATTACTAATACTGCTTAAATTAAAAAAAAAAGGATATTTAGATACTTAGGTATTTCTAAATATTCCTACCACACTGTATGCAGTTGGAGAGTTTTTTTGTTTGATTTTTTCTTTTTTTCTTTTTTATTGCATAACCTCTAAAAATAATAATTACCAAGTGTCTGTTACTGTAGGTAAGGATTTGCTTTTAGATTTAATAGGAACCAAGTTTAATTGACAGTATGGCAAATCCCATTGATAATATTTCTTTTTTCCTCTCCTACACTGCATTTGTAGCTTAGTATAAAAAAAAAAGAAGCTATGCCTTCTGAATTCACAAATATTCACAATTATCAATTTCTGTTTATCATAAGAAAGGGGAATAGCTGACAGACTTCTGCCTGAAATATGTAGTAGCAGCATGGAGTGCCCAAAAGAAATACTACTTCGTTATCAATGCCTATTTAAAAAAAAAAAAGTTTCTTAAAGTTTTGGGTTTTTTTTAATTTATTTTAAAAAAAAAAA
>VYZW01036058.1:14711-46368 GCA_013401315.1 Balaeniceps rex
TGAAATTTCCTTCTTCCAGGACTGCTGGTTCCACCACTCACTTTACAGCACACACTCATCTGGAAATGATCATCTGGGCCCCAGTCTTGCAAACACTTATGCATGTGCTGTACTGTACTATAGTAGATTGCTTCAAGCAAATCAGTGGGTCTGTTTGAAAGATTAAGAATGTGTGTAAGTGTTGACAGGATTTGGACCCTAGTCACCACAAGAGGATGTTAAAATACCAAGGTGGTGGTGGGGGGGCAGAATGCAGAGAGAAAGGGCTTCCTTAGACAGAGAGCCTGTTTTCATGCAAATGTGCTTAAGAAAAAAAAAAAAATAAAAGAAGAAATATACTGAAAATGTATTTTATGGTAAGTAGACCTTTCTCCCTAGGATGCCTCTCATTATTTTCCAGAAGGATCCAGCCATGCATTAAGCACAGGATTAGTTTTCTCATCTTGGTAGCATTGTGACAGTTTAAAAAAAACCTCTCATAACTAATGTAGCCTCCATACATTACAGAGTGATCATGTCCAAAGAATAGACATTGACAGATTTGAAATAATTATGTAAATTTACCTAAGGTCCTATTTAAATGCACATTTTTCAGACTTACAATCAAAAGAAAGAAAACACCCTCAACCAACCCTTCGTGATTGCTGAGGAAGCTATACCTACATGCCTACATTAAACCTAGCACAATATGCTATAAAAACCTCATTACACATCCAAGCTGTCTTTGTATCAGCATTAAATGCGCTTCTGTACACGTTCTGTAAATTACACACTTATAAATTACTCATTTATAATAGCTGCAGGCTGACGGCTACAGTGAAAATTGTAGATCTTTTTTTAAACTTGGCTTTTTTTGATGTGGTTTTTGCTTATCTGAGGACCTGATGATCCCAAACTACGTGTTAATGGAAGACAAAAGAAAGATATAAGGAAATACTCTTGACACACCCTCTTTTTCGTGATTAACTCTACAATAATCAGCTGTGCCTCAAACTGGAAATTTGTAGTGGCAGACATGATCATATCTTTCTCCAGCATATTTCTGCTGGAGTTAGTGTTGAATAGTTATTGATGGGTCGATAATGTAACACTCAGAAAACCTGTTAACAATAGCTCAGAAGGGCAAAAGACATACTGCTTGCTTTTTCTTCATGAGGAATCATAACATACATCTAGCTCTTTGGAACCATTAGGATCAGGGTTCCCTGACAACAAACTGGGTAGGCTAACAGGCATATTAATCTTATTCTTATCTACAAGATACCTTCCTATATGCTTTGGCATCCTTCACCAGATCCTCTGGTCACTTGTAAAAGATCCAGCCTTCAAAATGACCTGTTGTACTGGAGACCCACCTCTGCAGCTACCCTTAAGCTAGTCTGTCAAAACTATGATAGAGATGCCACGATACCATCCCACTTTGGGATTCCACTCTGGTATATGCAATTGCCACCTCTTTGTCTCTCTCATTTATTTTTTTTTTTTTATGATATGCTGCCTTTGGTAATGAAGCTGGTAGGAACATCTTTCACTAGATCAGGAGTACATACATTTTTGTGCATGTGTATGCAGACACAAATACAGTCTTCAGAAGACTCTTATAAAGACTGTACTTAAGAAAGCTGAAGTTCTGCTGCCACAGCCATCAGTAAGGATGTAGTCACATACTCTCTCAGTTAATGAGTGAGTCCCACTCACTTCAATGGGCTCTAGATCAGACTCATGATGTCACGTAGCACATGCAATTGGCTGCAATTCAAAAGACTCTGATGATGTAAGATTCTAAAAACAGAAGATACTGTAGCAAAGAACAAAAGAAGATATTATTTCATATAATACTCATATCATGTGTCATAGCCTATTTGTTTAATATGACAGGAAGCTTGATTAGAATGAAAACTTTCACATTTTAAGTCCATAAGAACCTGTCACGTCCAGCTAACCTTACCTCCTGGATAATGTAGGCAGCAGAATGCCACCCATTAACTCTCACATTGGATCACAAGCTGTGGCTGAGATACAGCTATATTTTTGACCTTGATTTAAATATTCAGGTCATAGAGAATCTACCAGCTCCTTTAGTCTTGTTCCAGTGCTTGATAAGTTTTGTTTCATGCCATTTTGTAGCAGGAATTTTACAGCTTGGTTATGTCAGGGACTATCATGTGATAGAAAAGATACTTGTAGACAATAATGAAGTCTTCAGTAATGAAGTTTTGAGGTGATTCGAGCTCCTTAGGCCTCTCATTGTGAGGGATGATACCTCTGAAATATTTATGGAATTTTCTTAAATGGAAGGAGGCATAGGAGAAGGAGAAAAGGAAGTCTCTCTGTCACCAGGTACTAAGTGAGAAACTGCTCGAGGAGAAAGCTAGTCAAAGAGAAGGTGAAGGAAGATGGAATGAATGATGGAAGTCTGAGGAGCTTGTATGTGAGGTAGAACTCTACATTTTTGAAGGACCATGTCCACTTGCATGGACATCTGAAAGAGGCAAACAAATTACTCCACTTATTTTCTGTGGGTCTTTTAATTTTTTTGATTTTTCTTAAACATGCTGCAACTCTGTTCATACCACCTGGGAATCTGTAATCCATAAATACTCTAATTTTAGTGGGAGGCATTTCTTAGAATGACCTTTTTTTCTCACAAATACTTGGAGAAAGCAAAAGTCAAATTCATATTTGAACGTTTTGACTTGGAAATTAGCTTTAAAAAGTTATATGTATTCACTAGAAAAACAGAAATGTACAGTGTGACTTATGCCTCTCATCAGAAGTCCTGTGCTACCTTTTCAAAAAGTAAATACGCAAAGTGTTCAGAAAGTAAAGATGCACCAAACCAACAAAAGCTCCAAATTAGCAAGATTGTTTCAAACAGATCAAAAGGTAACCTGCAGTTAGAGTTAGAGTTAGAAACTGCTGGAAATAACAACTTGTTCATTTGACCCCAATGTCCACCAATAATGAACTGCAACTTTTGGAAACATGCCCCAGTATTCATTTGTGGGCTATTTGTGTAAAACCTGAGATGACTTATCTAGGGCTATATTTATCAGAGTTATTCCCCAGTTGCAATCATGTATCTTTAAGTAATATTTTCTGGACTTTACAATTATCATATAGACAGAGGGTTCTTGAAAGAGCAGGCTGGAGTTCAGATCCAGGACTGCCCCAGTCAGATCTTTACAGTTTGATGTTTGTACTGTAAAATCCAGATGCTTTGCTTTTATTATACAATTTATATTGGACATTGCTGCAATGGACTTTCACACCCTCCACTCCTACTTTTATGTTCATATTGAGAACGACTCTATTTTTGCTTTAAGTGTGTCCAGCTACACAGCCTCTAGTTAGTGTCTCAGTTCTATATTGCTACATTCAATCATTCCTTCTTACAAACATTTTCTCTTTTTCAATCTAACTTTGAATTACATCTCTCTTCCCCAGTTGTTGGCACTCATTTTCTAGCACAATTTAGTTAATTCTTATCTAGTAAGTATCAGTAACTTAATGTTTAATATAATTTTTTTCCATCTGTCTGTGTGCATGTGGTGGCACGTGGGGGGAGGGGGTAATGCATTATTTTTTAAAGTGCTTGTTGTAAAAGGAATGGGTTTTTGTAGCTCCTTCAGTGGGGGTTCTTTGTGTTTCTCAGGTCACCAATGAAGAGACTGGAGAAAACTAATTGAAAAATAAACTCAGAAGCTCTCCACTCTCTATAAGAACTGCAGCAGCATTACAGAGACAGTAAGTGATACTCTCTGATGATCAATTTGATCAGAGAGTGACAAAAATATATTTGCACCTTGACTCCTGTTCTATAATTTTATCGCATGAGAACATAAGATATTTTTTTTGTAAGTAAACCAAGAGAATTAAAAATATATATGTTTTCATCTTTGCTTCATATTATACTAAAAGCAAACCACGTTTTTTTGTGCATGTTTTCTCCAAGAATCAGAGTGTAACACAGCCATTTTCTCCTCTGAGTAGGGAAATACCTTTGTGACACCCCACCCCCTCTGGTCCATATTAGCTCTATTTGTTACAGTCTATGATTAATGAAGCCTCATGAAACCCTGTAAAGTACCCATTTTAACTAATGAAACTGAGGCCTGGATAGGTTGTGTGGCTCTATTTCACTATTTCAGGTAGGGTGAGACCTGAGGAATCCTTGTTCACTGCTTCCTCTAAATATGGACAATATGCTTCCCAGCACCTGAGTAGAACTTGATTTAGGGGACATTTCTTCCCAAAGGTAGCTCAAATGATTAATGTGCAACAGAAGCAAATTGCTGAACCTTTATGGTAAGAAATTTAAGATTTTGATTTTTCTTGTCTTATTCCCTGGCTTAGAATTAATATTTTATCTGTTTGACTAACTTTTTTGTTTTTTATGAAAAGAATCATTCATTTTGAGATGGATATGGTGAGTGCATTTCAAAACATACTGGTAAAAACAAAAGACTATAGTGAGGATTTGCTGTGATTGTGCTAAGAGTAGATTTTTTATAAGAACATAATCCTAGGAGTTTTCCCAAAAGTAGGCAGATTAAAATTTCATTCAGAGGAATTATATTTTTACTAGTAAAGTCCGAAAATTATTAAGTTCTTTAACTGTTGTTAATCAGTTTATAATATTCAGCTTCAGTGAAGCTTATGCCTACTTGCACCTGCTGAGGACTTGCCCAGTTTACTGGGGTGAGTAAACAGTACTTTTAGGAGTTTCGGAATCTTTGTTTAGAATTTTTATTTGGGAACAAACTGACTTGAATCTTTGGTAGTGGCACAGAGCACATTTTAAGTTCAGAATGCAGTCGAATGCACTCTGAGATTTTAAATGTTGAAAGCTATCTGTTGATGCTTGTTTGATGATCCTGATGTAGTGATCTGGGTGATCATAGGGCAGTTCTTATGAATGAGCATGTATTTCAAACCATGGGATCACCACTACAGTTTGGTACATAGTCTCCATACAGAACATATGATTTTGGTAGAAAGGAGGCTAAATTTGAACTGTCTACAGGTTCCTGTCCTGGTTTCAGCTGGGAGAGAGTTAATTTTCTTCCTAGTAGCTAGCATAGTGCTGTGTTTTAGATTTAGTGTAAGAAGAATGCTGATAACACACTGATGTTTTGGTTGTTGCTAAGTAGAGCTTACACCAGTCAAGGACTTTCTTTTTCAGCTTCCCATGCTCTGCCAGGTGCACAGGGAACTGGGAGGGGGAACAGCCAGGATAGTTGATCCAAACTGACCAAGGGGCTATTCCATACCATATGACGTCATGCTCAGTATATAAACTGCGGGGAGTTGGCCGGGGGGAGCAATCGCCGCTCGGGGACTGGCTGGGTGTCGGTCGGCGGGTGGTGAGCGGTTGCATCACTTGTTTTCTTTTCCCTGGGTTTTGTTTGTCTCTCTCGTTCTCCTTTTCATTACAATTACTATTGTTATTATTATTATTACTATTATTATTATTATTATTTTTATTTCAATTATTAAACTGTTCTTATCTCAACCCGTGGGTTTTCTTACTCTTGCCCTTCCGATTCTCTCCCCCATCCCACCGGGGAGGGGAAGGGTGAGCGAGCGGCTGCGTGGTGCTTGGTTGCCGACTGGGGCTAAACCACGACAGTTCCCCTCATCTGACTATCCCCAAGACAAAAAACTACTCAAAAAATTAAGACTTCACATGGTTGGCAAGCATCTTGTAAAAAACTTAACTTTTCTTTTAGACTGAATAGAGTCAGCGTTCTGCCTAAGAACCCCTTTGTTGAGCAATGAACTACAATCACCTTTACAGCACCTCACAAGATACTGACAAAACGAGTTAAAGAAGGGAATGCTGCTGGTGAAAGGAAGTATCTTGTTCTGTAAAAACATAACAACATAATACACTGTGGACTAGGGGGCATATATGGAAGGTGGCGGGATTATCACTGTCTGCTCACTATCTTGTTATGCACTAGGTGCTCCCTGGGTGTCTGTTACCATTCTCTGACAGTGATGGCACACAGAGCTAAATGAAGTTTTGATCTGGCTGAGTACAGCCACTGTTACATCTCCAGAATAAACCTGTGTGAATTGTGTTACTGTGGTAAAGCAAAATATTTGATTAGATTTGCCCCCCGATTCATGCTCCTCACTGTGCATTGTGCCTGTAAAGTGCTTGCATTAAAGAGCCTGTGAGTAGTGATTACTCACAGGTGGATTACACATTTAAAGGAGATGCTCAAATTAGGCATTTGAGCTCTCTACGTTATGAGCTGAATCTTAGATGAATACCCTTCTGAAGCATCCCTGATTATCATATGTGCAGCCTGTATGAAGGTTAGGTTGCTAATTCAGTTAGATACCAAAAATATGGAGTGTGACTGTCTCTCTAGTAAAGGTGTTTGCTGACGATAAAGTTTTAATTGTGTTGACAGTATTGGAGGCACTGCCTTACTTCCTTTGAGTACTCCATGCACATAATGAAATTAAAGCAGGGTAGCTAACTTGTGATGACTATAGATTCAGCAGCATAAGATAGCCTGGGCAGAACATGAGTTTCACCAGAGCCTGTGGCTTTAGTGTGTGACCCAGACTTGATGGTATCACGCCCCTGCATCAACAGCTGATCCATCTGCAGTAGTTCAGAGGTCCGCAAGCAGGGCACAACCATTCTAAATTCTGGAGTATTTAATCCATTGCTAAGCAGTAAGCAGCAGTTGTTAGACTTGTAATTATTTGGAAATGTAAAATACCTAGCTCATGCCTGCCTTAAGCAGATAATGTTTTCTTAAGGGGGTTTAGGATTGGTTTGCACCTTTGACTTCCTTAATCTAATTGCCTGGTAGTAGCTGTCTGACTGTGTGAATATTCCAGCTTCTGTTAAATATTTTTTTCATCTGGCCTTCATATTTCATGCATATTAGCAATTCATAAATATGTTAGGAAATTCTCCAGGCTATTGCTTTCCCCGAATACAGACCCATGAAATGCTTTCCTGAATAAAATCTTAGTGGCAAAGTAGTTCACAAAGCACCACCTTGCATTCCATATGCCTTAGAAATAAATAATTTCTTTTTTCCCTTCTTTTCTCTTCCTTCTTCCCCTACCCTCCTACTCCATTTAAAGGCAATGAAACATAACCACAAAGGAAACTTTCTCTTTTCTGCACCATACATCATTCATTTCCCCCCTACAATACCCAGCCCCTCCCATTTGGGAGGCCTTCCACATTTACCATTTGTGTTATAATCTTCACTGTATTTCTGCCTGCCACATTGATCTATCCTTTGCTAACAAATCAGTTTGTATGGAAAAGCTGCTGCTTTCCCGTTCAGTCTTTGATGAAACATTTGGGTGCTCTATAAATCGTATCTAGGATATAAGCACAGAGGAAGATGAAGTTAAGAGGAAAGAAGGATTTTTTAATAAAAATTTACATGTGGATGATTGAAAAAATCCAGTCTCAACCCTACCTTCCAGTGCTGATGAAATGTTGCTTTTGGGGCTATAAGTAGATTAAGGCTGGTAAAGAATCTTCTCTTTAAGTTTCCAACTTCCCATTCCAAATCATGGAACCTCTCATATAAGATGTCAAACAGTTGGCTTGGTGGTGAAAAAATACATACAAAAGTTCACATGCACGAGAGTGCCCCCTATTTTTTCTCCCCTTTGTGTCGATAAGGAACAAAGTCTTAAAGCAGAAGACAGAAAGTCTGAAGAGCTGACATTAATTCCAAACTTTTCCCAATCACTCAGTGTGACCAGGTGCAAAGCATTAGGCCTCTTTGCACTTGAGGTCTGCTTCTGTAAGATGGAATTGGTAATGCTACCTGGAAGAAGTGGTGTGGGGCTTCAGAAATAAAGCAATCAGAACACATATTAGAACTTCATAAATGAATTTAAAGCACAGTGATGGCTGCAACATCCACTGTTGCTTGCTGTTATTTTAGTTCCCCA
Source organism: Balaeniceps rex (assembly GCA_013401315.1). Taxonomy (NCBI): domain Eukaryota; kingdom Metazoa; phylum Chordata; class Aves; order Pelecaniformes; family Balaenicipitidae; genus Balaeniceps; species Balaeniceps rex. The sequence goes on from VYZW01036058.1 coordinate 22,659, forward strand.
AATACAAGATAGTCTGCAGAACCTCCACTCTGAAACTATCTGAGCCCGCAAATAACTAGAATCATTATACCCCTGAGAAGGAGGAAGTACAGGGACTAAGGTCATGATCCTGACTAGACATGAGTCTCAGTACGGGGTGTACCCTCTTTAATCAACTGCTCAGGACAAAGTGCTCACGGATCATGATGAGAAACCAGCTTCAATTCCTGTCTCTGTCAGAAGGTATTGGATTCTCCATTTTACAGTAGCTAAATCCTTCCATGCATCTAGTCTTAGGTCTAGATAACTTTAGCACGCAAGCCTGGGATGCCATCAGCTGGAAGAATATTGAGCCTTGGGCCAGAAGTCTAGCGTCCCTATTCATTGCACAGGGAAAACAAAGTGCCTGAAAAACCACACAGGAATATGTGCAGGTGCTGTTTAGAAAGGCTTAGGAGAGGATCCCTGCCTCATAAAGAAAAGTTACTGGAAGCTGGAAAATATCCATTAAAATCTAGGCTAGCTCAATTCTTTCCCCCAAAAGAGACAAAATGAGATACGTTCTTTCCATTAGTCACCTTAATCTTTGGATTCCAGAACTTTTATTTCCCTTTCCTCTATTCCAATGAATAATTAAGTACTTAGTGGGATAGGAAAGATTGAGGAAAGCTGACCTGGCACATGAGCTATGAGTCAATGGTACCTTATTTCCTAAGGAATGTAGAAGCAATTTTTTTCTGATCTTCCCCATTAACATCTTAATTTCCCAATACAATTCTAAGAGAATTAGATTAATCACTCTCCCCACTCTGCCAATTTTAATCGGAAACAACGACTTCTTGTGAATAATAATTTCTTTCATATTTGGAGTTCCAGATGTTTGTGGAGTAAACCGCTACTTCCTTTGCCTACATTTAAAGCCTACAAGAGGTTTAGTTTCAACTCTTTGACTCAAACTGCACAGAACCTGGAGTTTGGAAAACAGGTCTTCGGCTACCCTAAATTGTAGATCATTGTATTCACATGTGCTGAAACCATTTCTCTAATAGTTTAGTCTGTGGCTGTTCTGGACAAGATGAAACAGGCAGGCAACGTCTGGGCTGGGAACCCCAGCAGAATCTAGGGCTCTGGACATGGGGACAGCTCTCAGGAAGGATAGATTTCGAGGAGATATGAGAAGATTCTGGATACAACTACTGTAGCCAGTTCCGTCTTAGAAACTTCAAGGCCTTTCTCGCAGAGAGCATCAAGCATGTTTTTGTACCTTCCAAGTCTTTTGGCACAGGCTCTTTATCTTGGCATCATTATACAACTGGCCTTCTTAACTGGCTCCTGCAGAGTCCTTCCACCATCCACACATTTTCCTTCAGTACCCCTCTGCTGTTGCTTTTTTCTCCATACAGCTAATCCCTGCTCTCAGCTATGCTACACCTCCATTTGCCAGCAGGAGAAAAACTAACCTGGGGACAAGTTTGTTGATTGCTAGACTCCAGTACTGTTATATCTCTTTCTCTTATCTTTGGCTTCTCTATTTTAGAAAGGCTACTTTTGAAGCAAAAGATATCTATTATTCAGTACTTGCAAAGTATGCAGCACAAGGGAAGATTAATTTATAGTTAGTTTTATGTAAAGGAAATAATTTCATAATTTTGCTAGCATTCAGCACATCTACCAAAATGAGTATGGAGAAGCACATACATCCACCCTTTCTTTTGGAAGCAAATTCTTGTTTGATGTCCTAAGCTCTTCTGGAACAATATTAGTCCTGGTCCTTAGGTATCACCAAATCAAATATACTTAATACTATCAGCATAATTTTCCAATTGGTGCATTCTTGGGCAGTAGGGATACCAGAATATGACCTTCAACCTTTCCTTTTCCACACTTCAAGATCTGTGGATGCAAAAAAGCAGTTATGTGCTAACAGTTGCTATTGCCAGGTAACTAAATGTATTATCCTCTGCTTTGAAATTCTTCCTTTACCTTTATATCTGAAAGCTCTGTACACTAACAAGAAAAAAATACACCAGAGCTTGAAGGAAGGGAGTACGAGTTTTCCAAACAATTATTAGATCATTATTTCTACCTGCAAGCTTGTCATCCCTATAACCTATTGTTAATAAAGCACCAGAATGCTAGTTGGCACTGACAGACAGAGCAATGCACTGCATGTTTTATGAACTATGTATGCAGCTCCCTCTGATTGCTATAGAGACACAAATTCATACAATTTCCTATCAAGAACCTTCTTCTTAATCATAAGCTAACATCCATTCAAATTAAAGAAGTGTAACTCTTCTCATAAAGAGAATGAAAGAGCCTTACAGCTTCTAACAGTTTGATTTATTGTAACATGACAATATTGGGAACATTAAATTTTAATACCAGTGCTGTGACTTTAATCATAAGTTAAGTATAATTCTTACACTGAAGAGCTCAGAAATTACTTCATTTTTAAAAGGAAATTTATTTATTTATAGGCAAGTGTGCAATTCCTTCTTTCAGAGAACCTGTGGATTATCTGCTTTCAGAATATTCATATTGTGATTCATATTTGCTCTGTAACTTTTTTTGCATAAATAATCTCTTGTTTATTTCTCCTTTCACTTTTTCACAGTGGGAACTGAATGTATCTTTATTGCCTTGGTAATAATAATTAGAAATAGAAAACTAATTCATGCAACAAAATACAAAAATCAGTTAGAAATTCAACCCAGATCTCCATCAAAGAAAAATTTATTTTTCTCATTAAAGTAATCAAAACTGTTCCCTCTCTTCTGTTAATGTCCCTATATTCTACCTGTGGTCTCTATATCCATTGCTAACACTTTTATTTGTAGACAGCAGCAATTTTGGGGCTTCAAAAGAGTTCCTGTGTTTTCATACTGCTAGTTTGGTAAAAATGCACAGATCTCTTTTACAGAGCTCAAGCTATCTCACTAGACAAGATCATCAAAGGATGATAGGGAGCAATATTATTATTATTATCTTTCAACAGATGGGGAACAGAGATATAATTTGAGTAAGTTATTCATTAAAGTCTCTGTCGGGTCTTTTGTCCATCATACAAGAGGCATTATGTTGGAAAGGTAGCTACAAGTCCAAGTAACTCTACTTAAATTCACCCTGTAGAGGCTACTTATGTATGAGTACTGATGATCTAACTAAGATCTACCATTTCCTTTAAGACAGAGCATGCTTCCATTAGGAAGCAGACAAACGACTTACAAGTATCAAGCTCCTCTTGCTTTACCTACCACTTCTGGAGACTGTGTTGCAGTCTGGCTGAAAGCTCACTTCTCCTTTGCAGTCAGGTTCCTAGGTCTGCAGCAGTGGTCCAATTTACTGTGTTTCTTCAGAAAAATCATCAAAACACCTTAATAAAGTGATAAACCCACAGCTGCCCAGTTAAAAACTGGGCAAAGCAGCTGGGACCTTTATTATGACAGAGGATAAGCCTGAGGAAGAGCCTGGCTCAAGGGGAAAATGTCTTAAGTAACAAAAAGGTCAGAGAGATTGTGATGGTTGTGGAGACAAAAATAAGACAGATCTGCAGAGAAAGAAACAATGGGGTTGCCAGAACAAGGGAAGATCTCAGGATGTCTGGATAAGCTGCAATGATGCAACAGATCAGTTCCTGCACAGACAACAAGCTTAAGTAAATCTTTCACTAGTCTTAAATCAGGCCCACTACAAAGATTCATACCTGGCATTTAAGATTGTCTGCTTGCAGTTTCTAATGGTGGAGGTAGCAGCTGGATCCAGCTCTCATTCCAGCTAATAGCTGAGACATGGAGTGGCTTGAGCCAGATCTCAAAAGCCAGTAAAATAAAAATAGCCTTATATATGTTGCTTTTTTAAGGACAACAGAGATATTTTCATAGGAAGCAACAAAAGCAAAATCAGAAGATAAACTAATCTTGTTTACCAGGTGGGAAAGACTGAGGGGGAGTTTATAGCTGGCAGATAGAGAGTAGCCTTTTTACAGCTGCAAAAAAATTGGAATTCAAGTTGCTATTTTTCCATATTTAAAGGATAAAATGCCAGAAATTTATAAGAAGAACCAGTATCTGTTTTGCACATATCACTACTGCTGCTGAACAGAGAAATTATGTGTGTTTCTGTATGCATATTGTTCAAAATTCACTGCAGTTAAATTTAAAAGTCTTATGAAAGGGACTTTCTTCCAGAATAAAACGATAAACTTCTTTTCCCATCCTCCACAATTCTCTTTAATTGCAGGTGGATAAGGTAGGACAAAAGCAGCAAATTCCTTTGGAATCCTCTGGGCTGAGGTATAGTGCAATCAAGACAAAGGTGTTATATATAAGGAATTTCTAGAGCAGATCACCTTTTTATTTAAGTAACAAAAAATAAACAGCAAAGCAGTTATACTTTTCCAGTCATAAAGACTACAATAAACGTTATTTAATAATTTTTCTTTTCCAAATGCCTACCCCCTGAGGAAATGTGTTCACCTGCTTGCCCTGAAAAACCCATAAATGCAAGATGAATTTTTATTTAGAAACATGTCAGGATTGTAATTAAAAAGCATTGATACTTAGTATTTGTCTAGTTTCTTTCACAGTGATGGATTGAAGGGGGGATAGGAAAATACATATTTGCATCTGCATAAATAGAAATAAAGATAATAATACCTGGATTACATCTAGTGACAATATTAGTAAACCACAATGTGCTTTACAGTTAAGATATTCTCCAGATGTACACAGGACCTGGGTAAAAATCTTAACAGCATTTCAGATCTCTGTGTATTGATGACAACTGTGTCACTTCCATGACACTTCCCATCATAGGAGCTTGTTTACAGATGCTTATAAGCAGTTCAACCAGTTAGGTTGAAGTGCTTGCCTAAGGCATCCTGTCTCCCTCCTTTCCTTCCAATTTTATTGTTGCTCAGAACAAGTTAAAGGAAAACATAGTTATGCTTTCACTAAAAGTTCCTATTATTGTTTAGCTGAGAAACTCTGACAACTTTATCCTTCGGAACATGCACAGCTGCAGCTGAAGTTGATGAGACGTGTGCTATGACTTAAAACTTTGAACTATACTGTAATTTACAATATAAAACAAAATAAGAAGGTGAAGTTGTTTCAGTATGAAAAATATAAATGCTTGATTCTGGAAATATTGTCTGTCAACATTTTCCACTTTTTTTTTCTGGCAAATGTGTCATTTGTGCATTGTTTCTGTTTCAGCAGCACTGCAGGCTCTGAGTGGATAGACTTTCAATGAAGACTCACTGTCTCTATGGGAGTGCAGTACATTGCATAGTAGCCTCTACCCTCATGTTATTTGCACATGTCCATATCTTACTTCGTGTTTTCCTAGAGCTGACATTGTTTGTGCTCCTGATCTCTAGGATCCCTGAAAATATTTTAGAGAAGTAGGAATTTCAAGAGATTACTTTAACTTTGCAAAATGCCACTTCACCTCTGCTTTCACGGACCTACAGAGCTAAAATTGCTCTGGTTGTACTGAATGCTGAGAAACATTTTATTTTGTTTTAAAGCAAGATATTTAAAAATGCAGATGCCCCACATTGGGAGGACTGTGTGGGCTGTGTGGCCCAGTTATATAGCATGAGAGTCGGGATGCACTGCTCAATGCTAAAAACCTCTCCTTCCCACAGTAAATTCTGTATAGAAGTAACATATATTGAAGATAAGCCACAAAACTTGCTCCAATCCTTGAGAAATGCTAGAAATGGATTTTGGTTCTACACAGACAAAGAAGGTTCCCTCCATAGACCAAACCGCACATTCTGTGTATCTGAATGTACTGATATGAGAATCTGACCACTCAGAGACACTGCATTTGGGGGGGGAGGGGGGGCGGGGAAGAACGTGTCCTAGACAACATAGTGAAGGATGAATAACCAGCGTGTCATGGCTGACTCATAGCTTAGAGTTTGTTTAGGACTCACCTTAAAAAACTTCATGATTCAAATATAACTTCATCTTAAAGAAAAATAATCCAGTTTAGTTTAAAATGATTAGAGGAATGTGGTGGGGGCTGGTAACAAGCCCATGTGAGCTCTCTTATGATCCACTTGCTCTGTTTTGTAGCTTTTCATTCTGGACATCTAAAGGAATGCCTTAGAAGTATTGAGGAAGAGATATGGAATTTTATAAGAATACCTTGTGTCTCTGTCCATCTTCAAAGAAAGGGCAAGGAAATGTAGTGTAAGAGTCCACCAACATCCTGAAGGATGCAGTAGCTATGTGCAGTAATTATTTCTGAATTTATGTGGGAAAGTTTCATTGTGGACAGTGAGTTTGATAGGTTACATCCAGCCATCATCAGAGGGCTGAAGCAGTCAGAGAATGGAGGCAAGTATGGAAATTCATGAAGATTTGAGTTACAGACAGTCCTGTGGACTTAGACTGATGCAGGTGAGTGCTGTTCTAACCTTATCTACTTTGCCAGTCATCAGTAAGATAATGTTTGGTACACTACACAGTGTTTTATTAACCTAAAGAAACCATCAAACATGCTGCAACTTATTAACTGCAGAAGATTTTTACATTATGCAGAATTTAGACTCCCCAAGTGATACATCTAGTAAGAGCAAAATGAAGCATACACCTATTCTAAAAAACGATAGTTGTTGATGTTTCCCCTGGAAGAATTTATTTGGTATCCAAAGTCCTGCTGTGCAGGATCACAGGTACCTCCATTGTGGCTGAGCTGAATATCTAGGTACTCATCTTCTATTTAAAGCTGCTCAAGGTTCACAAGTCCCTGAGAATCCCAGTGGGATAGGAGTGTTTAGATGACTTAATGTTTAATGTGCCCTGGAAATACTGTGCTTATCACAAAACAAAACAGTCAAATAAATTTAAAGTGTGTCTGTGGGAGGAAATACTCATGGTGGAAGTGCCTTAGGATTAGAAAACATATGCAGGAAGTACAGATCTCACCTCAGCTGTAGGGAATAGAGGACGCCTTGATCATTAATCTGCTGCCTAGATGCCTGTTTCATATCTTCTGTTGAATTTGGACCACCATGTAAGCAAAAATGCAACAGACTTGGTCATTACATTTGATCTTGTTTACAGTGTCTTCTCTTTAGTTTAAGTATTTGCTGCACTGAGATCATAGTCTGGAAAAAAATACAAAAAACAATCAAAAAGCCTGATGTAGCTTCCAATTTCTGCATTAATTAGTTCTTGTTCCCAAGTTGCCTGTGTCCTGGCTCCCTTAGCCTCACCCTGAGGTTACTAAGTACTCTATTCTGATAGTTTAACTCTTAACTCTGCAATCTTTAAAAGGATCTGTTTGATATACATTGATTTCCCTTTCCCTTTCCTTTTCTCAGTTTCCTTTGCAGGACTGTATTAGAGACCAAACAGGCACAGAGTTAAATAGGCAGATACTAGGAGAGGAGAAATGGAAATGGTAATCTTCAGTGAGAGAGTAGATGAGGTGTGTAATGACAAGAAGCTGGGACATGTTGGTGGTATCCATGTAACCTTGATCAGCAGCAGCTGGGTTAGTTCACTTCCTTGTGTCCTAAGAAGGTAAATGGTCTTCATTTTGAAAGATGACCAAGAAGTATTAATATCCACTTACCAAGACTTCCTTGTTCACTCTGTAGTTTATTGCTTGTGTAATGCTTTCTGCTAAGTCATTGAAAGATGAGATTCTGGCATATGCTTCAGTGAAGAGTTAAATGGAGAATAGAAGGAGAAAGGGGGATTTCATTAATACGGTCTATAGAATCTCCATGCACCATTACATTGCATCCCAAGCACAGGACATATGGGATATATCTCTACTATGAGACGCAGCCCTGATAGCCTTTGGTCACTGTGGAGTGAAGGTATGCTACCCTATTCTGTATTAGTATTTAGACTAAACCAAACCTTTGCATATCTTTAAAGTTAAAAGTTATGCCTAGCCAGAAACAAGGGCATTTATCAAACTGTTTACACTTTCTGTATCAGAGTGACCATAAACCCTTTGAGGCCATTACTATGTGTCTTTGCACATCAGTAATAATCTTTAAGTTCTACCACAATAAATAAAAAGCAACGGCAGAAGTCTTCACTGGTAAAGTGTTTAAAACCTGTAATGGGTTGACCCTGGCTAGATACCAGGTGCCCACCAAAGCCACTCTATCACTCCCCTTCCTCAGCTGGACAGGGGAGAGAAAATATAAAGAAAAGCTTGTGGGTCGAGATAAGGACAGGGAGGTCATTCACCAATTGCCGTCACAGGCAAAACTGATTCAACTTGGGGAAATTTGTTTAATTTATTGCCAATCAAATCAGAGTAGGGTAATGAGAAATAAACCCAAATCTTAAAACACCTTCTCCTCACCCCTCCCTTCTTTCCGGGCTCAACTTCACCCCCGATTTTCTCTACCTCCTCCCCGCTTAGTGGTGCAGGGGGATGGGGAATGGGGGTTATGGTCACTTCATCACACATTGTTTCTGTCACTCCTTCCTCCTCAGGTGGAGGACTCCTCACACTCTTTGCCTGTTCCAGCATGGGGTCATTCCTACAGGAGACAGTCCTCTACAAACTTCTCCAACATGGGTCCTTCCCACGGGCTACAGTTCTTCATGAACAGCTCCAGCGTGAGTCCCTTCCACGGGGTGCAGTCCTTCAGGGGCAGACTGCTCCAACGTGGGTCCCCCATGGGGTCATAAGTCCTTCCAGCAAGCCTGGTCCAGCATGGGCTCCTCTCTCCATGGAGTCACAGGTGCTGACAGGAGCCTGCTCCAGTGCAGGCTTCCCACAGGGTCACAGCCTCCTTCGGGAACATCCACTTGCTCCGGTGTGGGGTCCTCCACAGGCTACAGGCGGGTATCTGCTCCACTGTTAACCTCCTTTGGCTGCAGGGCTGCCTGCCTCACCATGGTCCTCACCACAAGCTGCAGGGGAATCTCTGGTCTGGTGCCTGCAGCACCTCATCCCCTTCCTTCTTCACTGACCTTGGTGTCTGCAGGGTTGTTCCTCTCACATATTCTCACTCCTGTCCTCTGCAATTGTATTTGGTCCCCCCCACCCCTTCTTAAATATGTTGTCAAAGAGGAGCTAACAACATTGTTGATTGGCTCAGCCTTGGCCAGCAGTGGGTCTGTCTTGGAGCCAGCTGGCTTTGGCTCTACCGGACATAGGGGAAGCTTCTAGCAGCTTCTCACAGAAGCCACCCCTGTAGCCCTCCTGCTACCAAAACCTTGCCATGCAAACCCAATACAACCCTGACAACCTTACAAGAAGTTGAGCAGAGCTAGCTCCTTTGTTTTGACAAGGTTTTCCTCCAGGATGACCAATGAGGAAGCTACATTAAATGATGGCTCTTCTTTTCTACTTCCACATGTTTCCTCTGGCAATCTGAGAGCATTGGACCACCCTTCCCTCAACTTGCCATCTTGCAGGTAATCTGGAAGTCAGATCTGGGCCCTCTGCCAAAGCTGGGCCCTTGGCTTTACTCTACTATGCTTTTCAATAAAATGTCTGTTTCACAAAGTAAACTCAGTGTGTAGAATAAAATCTTTCTGAAATTTAAACTCCAATTTTGCCTTCCCAGGTGTGAAGAAAGTTTGTTGAGTTAGAAAACAGCTGAGCTGCCTTCCCATGTGTAGAAAGTTATTACACAGGCAAGTCACAAATCCTTTTGTTCTTTTTCACACACACATATTAAATGAGTTTCCAAAACTAATGGTGCAATTGTGCAATGGTTGACATATTTCTCATATCTCATGAACTAGAAGTCAGCCAGCTGACTTTTGAAGCTTTCAAAACCATCCATTTATCATGCTGAGTATTGATCTTTGTGCATTGTAGGGAGGTTTCCAGCATGGAAATACAACATAAAACATTATTTCAATTATTTGCCCTAAGCCACACCAACCTTTTGGTTTGTTGTTAAATTTCAAGGGTTGATATATTGGTCATTCAATTAAGATGAATTACCAAGCATTTCCCTTTCCAGTTCATTCCAGTTTTACCAGTGTTTGAGGATACAAACAAGAATGAACACTAATATGATATACTTCTCAATTCTTTTACAGGCTGCAAACACAGAACAATATTGCTATCTTCATTGCATTCCTCTAGAAAGTAATGGAAACTAAATGTTGTACTACGTTCCTCATGTGTCTCGTGGTAGCTGAAGGACCTTTTACATCTTACACTTTTGCACTGACTCTGGCTACCAGCTATCTTAATATCTTGCAGTTCTGAGTTGCTGTTGTCATACTGGCAGAAATCAGTGAGTCTTCAGCAAAGACAAACAATTCTTTGCAGCAGTGCCTGTAGATATTAAAGCCTTCAAGAGGATCTTGATGGAAACTAGAACTAAGCTGAAGTGGAAACTTCACAATCAATTTTTTAGTGCCAGTGGAAGTACAAGTAGTCACTGCCTCCCTCTGGCCATTCATTCTTGCCCTTGGAATGTCCCACTGGGCCAGTTTGGCAGAAATGTTTGTATTAGCTGCTATGTGGTGAGCTGAATTGGGGAAGGAGGAAGGTGGCAGAAGGGCCAAAAAAAAATGGCTGGGAAGCTGGTTGTGTCAGTTACCCAGGGTTGTTCAAGTAGTTTCACTGTTGAAGTTTTAGCCACAGCCTCAGAGTTCAGAGTTCAGATTTCTGGCAGATCAGGTTTCAGGTTTTCATTCAAGGGACTATTAGATACATCTGGGTCAGAGCCTGGAAACGGTCCCTGTCTGGTTTCAGTTTGACTTGGCTGTAACTAAAACCACAGGAGCTGGTTCACAGAACCAAAGAATTGGAAAGGAATCAGATTGAGGTTCAAATGCTAACTTATCTTAAAGTGATGTTATCTTTAGTATGGGCTTAGTTTTGGTGTTGGATTTTGCATGTACCCCACTGCCTATAGGGTTTTACAAAAGGTAGAGTTAAACCAGAAAATGTACTCCTGCTACTTACAGGATGCAAAAACCATTCCAAAACCACATCAGTTGCACTTGCAATGCTAGTAGAAAAGCCAATCTGTGCTGCAACATCCACAAGATAGCTTACCGTCACTCTGTATAAACTTGGCTATTTACTTACAAGAATGTAATTCAGACTATTCATTTGATAAATACCACAGATTTCCATTGAATAATGGTGAGTTGATGAGCCTGATTTAGTTAGACATTATAATTAATTGTTCCAAAAATGCCTGAGCAAAAGGGTATCATCAAGTAATCAATTATCCAGTGGCTTTTAATTGAGATAGTTACATCTATTTTTTGTTGTCAGCCTTTCAGAAGCTTGGGATCCTGTTTTAATGATCAGAAAATTATATCTGTGTTTATAGAGATATAGATACTTTAAAAAAGGACAAAATTAATGGCTGGTTCAAATAACTGTCATAGACTGGCAGATATAATGAAAATATGCCATTTACTCTACTATTAAAAGTTAATGATGTGTGTATATAATAATTTAAAATCTAATGTTTTCAAGTGCTAGCTATGGATTTTCCAGAACAGCTGGATACAACATGCATGCTAATTCAGAGAGCAGCTGGATTTTCCCCTGCTGTTGTGAATAGGTGGGCTTTAAATGGAAGGGTGCTACCTAGTGCCAAACATAATTTCCAAGCAGTTGTGTTCTCCTGGGATGTTTTGATTGAATTAAGAGGTTTCAGCTAGTTCAGTAAGTGCAATGCAATGGGTAGCAAAAGGTCCTGTTCACCACACTTTACTGTACGCAACATGTAGGAACTTTTGTTCATTTTTTAAATCTGCAAGTGAAAATAAGGAAATTTAAGGAGGGGAAATTTAAGGAGGGGAAATTTAGGCTAGATATAAGGAAAAAATTTTTTACAATGAGGGTGGTGAAGCACTGGAACAGGTTGCCCAGAGAGGTAGTGGAGGCCCCGTCCCTGGAAACATTCAAGGTCAGGTTGGACGGGGCTCTGAGCAACCTGATCTAGTTGATGATGTCCCTGCTCACTGCAGGGGGGTTGGACTAGATGACCTCTAAAGGTCCCTTCCAACCCAAAGCATTCTATGATTCTATGATTCTATGATTCTAAAATTGCTGAAGTACTATCAGGATTGTCTGAGCTTTTAAAGTCATATTAGACATTGCAATACATTATAAAGATATGCAAGCATTGGCCTGTCCCCACATTATGTATTTTTCTAATCCCAAACTACAATTTTTTTAAAGAAAAAATTTGCTGTATGACAAAGAGCAAAAGAAATATGTTACTCAAAATGACTGCAAGTGTCTGGAGGAAAAGATCCTGTACTTTTAAATTCTTCCATTCTTGCCTCCGATGCTTGCTACAGGACTTCAGTGTCTTTATTCTTGCCAGATTGATTTATCCCCAGAGCAAATATGACTTTATTATTCCAATTTTTACAAGTTTGAGTTCCTGTCATTGTTTGGGCTGAAATCTTTACCATCTTTTCTTTCTTCTGTTTACTCAGCGTGAATATCTGGTACATGCAGTAATTCAGTTTAGCCTTATCAGACATGTGGTCCCATGGTAACAGTGGGGAATATCTTCATTATTAATAACACTATGAGTACAGCAGTCTACTTATGGAAGCTGTGTCTGCATATTTGTGGAGTTTGTGTAGCGTTATCTGTCCTCTGCTAATTAGAATTTAGCTGACAAAGGCATGGAGTGAAAAAGAGGGAGGACATTTTTGCTTTGACTGCTTATTATAGTCAGCTCTTGTAATGTGTCTATAATGCAGATTGCAGCACAGAAGAGATGCATCTAAGTTCAGCTTTAAATTAATGTGCTCAGATAATAAAAGGAATTTACCTGTTGAAATATGGAACTTCGTGTAAGATTCCCAAAGACAATGAATGAACTGGGAATGATAAGAAAAGTGAAAAATTAATCTTACCAAAATTGGATAGATTCTGTGGGATACACTGGATGACTTGCTGTCACACAGTGTTATTGTTACTCTGTCTGCTCCATGCCATCACAGCATGGAGGTGAGTAATATGAATGTTATATGAATTCATCTGTACTGCTTTCCTATGGTACTAATCTAGGAGAAGCTTGGAAATGGATACAGTGCAATGTGTCAAAATTTTGATCACCTTCCACATAACAGAACTCATCAGGAGTAATGAGAGCTTAGCTTCTCTTGGACAAATATCAAGGAGGAGCTGAAACTTCTAAGACACAGTTGAATATATAGCAGCAAATATTCAGTGGTGAACTGCATGTGTTCCTGTGACACGTTTTGCCTGTAGCAATGTCTGCGAAGGGGGGAAAGTATTTTGTCAGTCTTGAGTTTTTCAGTTTTTAGTTTCTTTGACTGTGCTTTTGACTGTTCTTATGTTACAGGAGAGAGAAATTAGACGTAACATATCTTCAGCCATGGGTAGGAACTCCATTATGTCAGTGCTGCATGAATACTAGCCACACCATGCTCTTCTGTCCAATGGAATGGAACATGTTTCACTTGTGTGTTGGGGCTCTGGCACCACATGATAGGAAAATGGTCACATGTCAAGGCTGCAGGTTTTCCTGCAGTTGCTTTCAACAGGGTTTCTTGGAGGGCGGGCCACCTAGGAGACATATGAAGAAAACTTCATATGAAGAAAACTTCATATGTTCCTCATTGGGGAGCTTCAGTGCTGTGCTGGGACCTTTCTCCAGCTCCGTAATTCAAGACAGTCACGGAGTGGAGAACAGGCTGTGTGACACACTCTGTTATGTAGGTGGCGTTCTAGCAATGAGCAAATGTAAGGTAGAAGCTGTGAGTTTTGTTTCAATGAATGAGACCTGAAGTAGAGAACAAAAAGAGTTTCCTTCCCCGACAGCTTAGGCAGTTGGAGTTTTGTTTAGATATGTATTATTTTTAAAGAAAATTGGAGAAACCCTGGGTTGATATAAGCATTTTTCACTGAACAGACAGTCCTAGGTTCTGTTATACAGGTATTCCATCGAGGTACTTAATCTTCTCCTGGAGGAAATTTCTACATCTGAAGTAAGTAAGAGAAGGTGGGTTTCCCCTATTTACTTATCTCTACCCTGAAGAAACAGCCACAGAGGCATAACAAGGGATTCACATCCCAAATCTGAAACAAAGTTTGGCAGGTACACCTTAAAGAGAAACTCTGAGCCACAGCATGTGCTGCTGGCATTGATAAAAATGTCTATTTCAAACAATAAGCCAGTACAGCAAAACAAAAAGCAGGGTGGAAGAAGACCTCAAGAAAAGAAATAGCACAGCTTGTCGATAGCACTAATGTGTAGAGATGTTCCTACCATCAGGCTCTGAGGCTGCACAGGGAAGCTGTTTCCTTTTCCATTACCCAGCAGATCTCAACAGGGAATGAAAACAGTTGTTCCTCATCTGTTCCTGGTAAAATTTCAGAATATTTGGGCCCCTTGGTGCGATGATTCCTGGAGCTAATGTTTATAATTTTTCCCTCTTTTTTTAAACAAAATCTTTTCAACATCTCTTAGGCTAGGATGGATTTGTGCTCAGCATGAATGCTCTTCTCTGCCCTTTACATCAGTGGGAGCAGGAGCAAAGCTTGTTTTAGAACCAGTGGAAATATTGGCAGGGACCTTGGAATTTGTGCATAGCTTTAAGTCCTACAGGCAAATAATAGCATGCAACAGAAATATTTACTGAACTGGATATCTAGTGATTTCTTTTCTAAAAGGGCAAGTATCACTTACAAAATTAGCAGTCAGGATATAGAAACTAAGGCAAACAAAGAGCATGCTGGCATTTTGACTTTTCTCTGGTGCATTTGGCAAGGTTCATTCATTAGGTTAAAATGGGTGTATCCTATGCAATCCATTTTGGGCTACTGAAGGAGGTGGGCATTTGGTGACATTCATTCTTCCCTATTTTCTGCTTCTGTACTTCAGAGATAATTCATCTGTCTCTCAATGGTTAGAGGAAAAAGAAGAAAACCTTGTAGTTCAAGTATACAGTTTTGACAGTTCTTTTATCCACTTTGCACACATCCCTTCCAATAAGGACATAATAAGGGATTTTACTGTCAAAATCAGGACAAAAAAGGGAAGAGCAAAAAGAGCAAAATAAATTAATTCAGCTTCTAGAATAAAATAACCTGTGATGGTGATTATTTCCTTATGGTTCAGCTGCAGTCACTGAATGTAACCTTAATGGAAACAAGATTGATAGGTTCTGCAAATACTTTTGGAAATATAATTAATACTAGTGATTACCTAATGACTAATTGGTTTATGGTTGTAAAGGGCTTGAAAGATAATATTAAGACACTTCTTCAATGGTCTAGAGAACACAGGGCTAGATAGACCCTCCTTCCCCAAGGATGTTAGCTGACTGTGTCTGTCAGCTCCAGGTATGGAGGAGAGGCCCACAGGTGCTTGTGACCCTCAGGCCAAGCAACAGCTGCACATTCAGCAGAGGTCTTTGTTAGCCTATGTGGAGGTCCAGGCCTTTTTCTGATGCAATACTATGCCTCAGATGCCTTTTGCCTGAATCTTAAGCAAACAAATTCCTTATTAAGCACAGACAGATCCATGTGATCTATTGTAAAAGTGGTTGCCAAAGCCTTTGGAATAAACGTGAAAAGAAACAGCTGATATTTCAAAACTGAATTGCAAATCTTGCATCCTTGCAAAGTTACAAATATACAAATCTTATTACACATCTCCTGAGTAACTACATTAAGGTGATTCATGAAGATACAGAAGATTCATCCCTGTCAGCTGGGGCCGAGAAGGATAAATTACCTGGGAACAGCCTATTATGCTTGTTCTTAGTACTTTTAAAATTACAGTTGACATTTATTTCTAAGATGTTATAAGGTACAAGGGAGGATAACATTCTCTGCTACTATAGAGCTATGAACACCTGCATTCAATAATCATTTGCATGTCTCTCTCCTCTTTAATCCAAGGATTTAGATTCCCTTTACAAATATTTACCAATTAAGCAGCTCAACAGACTATGCTGTGGGAACATATTGTTTATATTTTATGGTTGTGCAAAATAAGAATGCAGAGAGGTTAAAGGATTTGTCCGCAACTGTATCAGAGGTCAAGGAAAGTGAAGTGTCAGGACCCAGGCGTCTTACCCTATATAGGCGTCAGTCAGTCCATCTTTTACGTGTATATTTCTCTTTGAAGTGATATACTCATCAAAATGGAGAAGTCATTTTTCAGGTCAAATCTTACACACTCACAGATTTTTTTAAAGAGAGTTGGGAGTATTGTGATCCTCTAGTCTGACCTCTTGTGGAATACAGAGGATTTCCATGACTTAATTCTTGCTTCAAATCCAGGGGCTGTCACGGACTAGAATATTTCATGAGGAAAACAAAAACAACAATAAAAAACCAAAACAATCCTTCAAAAAACAATCCTCCTTTGAAGATTCTATCAATGAAGAATCCACTATGCCCTTGACAGAGTTGTGGCAATGATTAGGACCCTTACTGTTAAAGTGTTTGCCTTATTTCAGTTAACTGCTATTTCTAAACATAAGCTGCTGCTTTACCAATAATATTTATTTCATGGGATTTAAGTTCCTGAATGTCGTAAGGGATACAGACCCAACCCTCAAAGCCCAAGTGTGTTTAGTTTTTCCCAAAAATGTTTAGCAGTGTTTACTCTTGCATCTGTGGATGTTTTTATTATCTTTACAAATGTCCAATCTCCTTATTAAATCATGTCAAATTCTCGCAGATCTATTGGTAAAAATGTCTGCAGTTTAGTTATGCAGGATGGAAGAGAAGATTTCCTTTGAAATTTGCCTATTTAATTGATTGTCTTCTTGTTCATGAATGTTGAGACAAAGATCACAGAAGGTGTTGATTCCCCTTTTCATAGTTATTGATTTTGTATATTTTGTCATACCCTTTTAGAGCTCTCTCACCTCGGGTAAACAATCTCAGTCTCAGGATTCGGTGTCTCTTCAGTGAAGGCATTTGACCAGTTTGTTCTCATTATTTTTCTTGAAATGTGTTCTTGTTTGTGACTTGTTACTTTTTTTTTCCATGGGAAGCTTGACTAGGACTCAGTGAACAATAGAAAGCAAAAATTACATCATTTATAAATTAATCCATCCTGCAACATTTTTTGTTTCCTTCTGAGAACCTTTGAATGAAAATATTTGAGGAACAGAGATGCTGAGAGGAGTGATTCAGGACAAGCAAGATTTCAGTTGGTGAGTCCCGGGGTTTAGAATTGGTATGATAGTAAACTACGTAAGCAATATGGTTTGATTTCTGCTTCCTTTACTGGACAGTGTATGTAGCTCTTCAGCAACATGAGCTAGAAATAATATCGGTGAACAAGTTATGGTGTAGTTAAATGTTGGTAATTACATACATCTGCCATCTATACAAAGTGAACTACATGTTATAGTGAAACTTGTGTGTTCAGTGGTACTACTTAATCTGATTCAAGCACAGATTTAAAGCCCAAGAGTCCCTCACTGATATAGTTCTACGTAAGAAATACATTTGCAATATTGGTCTGTTTGCTTATGGGTATAAAGCAGTCAAAAGTCATAGAAGAAATACTAAATTACAGATAATTTTCTGACTGCTAGTCTATGCCTGCTTGCTTCAGTTGTGTCCTGAGTGTTGCCTCTGAGCGTAGTAAAATACAGAGAATGCAGAGCACACATATGGAAGGAAGAACTGGCATTGAGTGTGTGGTCTTAGTGGATCCTCTAGTGTCCATTATAAGAGTCTGGTTCATTATTATAAATCTTTTGTATTTTAATAATCATAACCACCTGGGCATCTATTATAGATGCCCTATCCTTTTCTGTGCCATTATCTGGAATGAGGATCAACATTTAACTCTCTCATTTGAGAATTTCAAAACTACTTAAGAGGATTAATTTGTTTTTACAACACAGCTGTTTCACAGGACTAGATGATTCTTTGCATTTTTTGAGACAGGAAGATTACTTGGTTAGATAGCATGCTGTTGACAGACGCAATGGCACAGTACATGTAGCCTCGTTCACACTTTTCTCTGTCCAAACTCCAAACTCAAACATTTTCCTTCATGCTGCTTATAAAACAAAACAGCCAAAGACAAATTATTATATTAACTGTTGGCTTGTTAGATCATAAGATTAATGATCTTAACAGAGCTGTGATTGGAAAACAAATGTCATTTAATACAACAACAGTGACATGGGCACATCTGCCCAGACATTTCTACATGAAACTAATGCTCCTTCTCTGAGTACAAGAGATTATATGGAAGTGCACACAATCTTTTCTCCTTTTAATCTTGACCTTGGACCTTTAATGCATTTTTAATATGCATTTGTTTCTGTGGCTCCACAGGTGTTCTGCCAAGAAACTGGCTAAGTTCTACGTGCCCAATTTATGTATGAATGCTGAACTACATCTGATTTTTCATTTTTAGTGCCTGAGTTTAAAGTCAGTTTTCCAGTGGTGGATAGGGAAGAAAAAGAGGTCAAACTTCTTATCCAGCAGTCTGCAATGGTTAGAAGCCAGGTAAACCCCACAATGCACATGTCATTGTCCGAATAACCTAACAGTGTCCTGCAGTGAGAGCATCCAGTGAAATAAACATGAAAGCTCAGGTGGACATATACCAGAATAATAGTAGAAGAGCCATATAGTAATTTTTTTTTCTGAGTGGAGTTCAGTATCTCCTCCAAGAGCCCCATTGATCATCTGCCTGATAAGACTCAGTTAAGGTCTGTAAAGCCATTTGGAGATGGAAAAGTGTTTATGGAAGCTAAATCTTATGAAGATTATAAGTATGTATCACAAGTGTAGGCCACATGAGCAGTTGGAAAAGTTGAGAATGGAATTGCAAGGGTGGTAACGACAGCCCTGTGTGCATAGTGCATTTACCCAGGGGGGACATAGACATATCTGTTGCAGAGTTAGGTCCCCATCTCCTTACCCAATATTTCTAGTGTATTTTTAAAGAAGATAAATATCTCCAACAAAGATGTTCTGGGATCCATAGAATCCAATGGAGTTACTCCAAAAATTAACTGATACAGAACAGGGGGGTGGAAAATATCACTGAAAGGATGGAGAAGCACATGGTAGGAGTGGTGAGCACTCAGTGAGACTTGAAACATCGGTGAATGATAGGAGTTATGGATGAAGCAATGGTAAGTAGCAACTGGAATGGGACAAGATAAAAATAACCTTCCAGGGAATTTTAATCTTCACCATAACACTATTTTTTTTTCTGTGGCATTGGACAAATCATATCTCCGTGTCCTCATTGATCAAATGGACAAAATGAGCAATTGAGTGCCTATAATTCCCACTATGAGGAAAGTAATTGTGTGTGCTAAGTGCTTTGGAGGAGAGACATTGTGATTGAGGTAGGTTTGGGTGGGGGTCCTGGGGAACGTCCCCTTGGCAGGCAGTCTCTGTCACTCACCGTGGTGTCTACAGTACTAAATGCAGCAGAGGTACTTGGTGCTAACATGTAACTCAAAACCAGCTGTGTTCACAACAGGACTGGGTTCATGCATCAGGGTGACCTGACGGCCTTTCCAAGGTGTCTCGTGGAGACTTCAGCAGACTACTGTGGGTCAGGATAGCCTGAAACATTTCAAAGCCACTCTTTGCTGATGGATTTTTATTTCAACTCGTATCTTCTGGTGAAATGCAGAGGGGGAAAGTCAACCACATTCTCCTAGGCAGCCCAATAACAACTTTTCTGGTGCTGGCTCAGTCAGTCTATCACTGCAGTTTCCCTGTGAGCCTGTCCCTCCCTGGTGAGGGAACACCCTCCAGGGCCCCTGCTGCAGCTCTAGGCACAGCGGTAGACAGAGCCTGGATTGGCAGTGCACACCCAGAGCTTTGGCCACCAGCAGCGCCTCATGCCCGCCCCTGCTCCTGCTGGTGCCACCTCAAAGCAAATGGCGGCTGTAGTGTGGCCCCGCTGCTCTGGGGTGAGACTCCTGCCAGACCCCAAGCCCACCCCAACAGCTGCGCATGCAGGGCCATGGCTGCGCCATTGCCGCCATGTGGAGCCCCGTTGCAGGTGGCAGGGGCTTTGCCGGGGTGGCAGGGTGATCTGCCAGAAGCTTGTTGAGCCCCCAGATCCCTCAGCATAGCACAGGCGGGCGCTCAGGAATGGCCTCAGCAATGGGCGGGTCTCTTAGCTGAGGGTGCCCTGACAGCCAGCAGACAGTAGGCACCGACAGGGGAAGGGGTGTGCTCCCTCAAGGAGCAACCTCCCCGGGTGGAGGTGAGCTTAATGCCCAGCCTCACACTTTCTCACAAAGTGCTGTAGGCCGTGTGTGATTTTGGCTCCTGCTGATGTGTATTAGGGTTGCTGCGTACCAGGTGGTGGATGGAACTGTTCAGGGACACCAAGTCTGATGGTGCCTCGTCTGTGATGGCCGGAGGCCTTTGGTTGTGAAAGGTGCTCTGAGATCCCTCTGGCTGTGAGAATGTGTGTTTGCTTGCTGGGAGAGTGATAAGCATCTGGAGAATTTTTTTAACAGATTAGGTGAGGATTGTGTGGATTATTTGTTTAGATTCAGACCTCCAGACCATACTTGAATAGGAGCTGGAGGACTGTATCTTTCTGTTCTGTGACCTCTCCCACTGCTCTTATAAAACCGATACGCTGTGCGGCTCGACTCCCAATGCACAGCAGGTCCCCTCCGGGCATGAATACTGGCTCGTTCTGGAAACAGAACGGGTGACTGTATTTTGAAGCAAACTTTTTAACAGAGGTGGAAGATTTTCCACAGCTCAATAAGCATACTGAGAGGCTTATTAAAACAATAACAGCACATTTGTTAACAATTAATCACTGGCATTAATGGAGGGACTTTCAGCCAAAGATGCTGAAGTTCTTTCCAAATTTCACTGACCAAAATTGCAAACAGATAGGGATTGCCTAATCCATTATCACATATTGCCACCCCTGACAGCTATTTAATTGCTCACAGCAGAACAACTGCTCAATAGCTATCAGGTTGGTGCAGAAAGCAAAGAAGCATAACATCACAGAATCATAGAATTGTTTGGGTTGGAAAAGACCTTTAAGATCAAGTCCAACCATTAACCTAGCACTGCCAAATCTACCACTAAACCACGTCCCTAAGCACCACATCTACACATTTTTTAAATACCTCCAGGGATGGGGACTCAAGCACTTCCCTGGGCAGCCTGTTCCAATGCTTGACAACCCTTTCCATGAAGAAATTTTTCCGACTATCCAATCTAAACATCCCTTGGCGCAACTTGAGGCCATTTCCTCTTGTCCTATCACTTGCTACGTGGGAGAAGAGACCAACACCCACCTCGCTACAACCTCCTTTCAGGTAGTTGTAGAGGGCAATAAGGTCTCCCCTCAGCCTCCTTTTCTCCAGGCTAAACAACCGCAGATCCCTCAGCCGCTCCTCACAGAACTTATGCTCTAGACACTTCACCAGCTTCATTGTCCTTCTTTGGCCACGCTCCACCATCTCAATGTCTTTCTTATACTGAGGGGCCCAAAACTGAACACAGTGATCGAGGTGCGGCCTCACCAGTGCCGAGTACAGGGGGACAATCACTTCCCTAGTCCTGCTGGCCATGCTATTTCTGATACAAGCCAGGATGCTGTTGGCCTTCTTGGCCACCTGGGCACACTGCTGGCTATTATTCAGGTAGATGTCGACCAATACCCCCAGGTCCTTTTCCACCAGGCAGTTTTCTAGCCACTCATCCCCAAGCCTGTAGCATTGCATGGGGTTGTTGTGACCCAAGTGCAGGACCCAGCACTTAGCCTTGTTGAACCTCATAAAATTAACCTCAGCCCATTGATCCAGCCTGTCCAGATCCCTCTGTAGGGCCTTCCTACCCTCAAGCAGATCAACACTCAAGCCTAGCTTAGTGTCATCTGAAAACTTACTGAGGGTGTACTCGATCCCCTCATCCAGATCACTGATAAAGATTTTAAACAGAACTGGCCCCAATACTGAACCCTGGAGAACACCACTTGTGACCGGCTGCCAGCCGGATTTAACTCCATTCACCACAACTCTTTGGGCCTGGCCATGCAGCCAGTTTTTTACCCAGCAAAGCTTACACCCATCCAAGCCATGAGCAGCCAGTTTCTCCAGGAGAATGCTCTGGGAAATGGTGTCAAAGGTTTTACTAAAGTCCAGGTAGACAGCATCCACAGCCTTTCCCTCATTCACTAAGCGGGTCACCTTGTCATGAAAGGAGATCATCAGGGTAGTGAAGCAGGACCTGCCTTTCATAAACCCATGCTGACTGGGCCTGATCACCTGATTGTCCTGTAGGTGCCATGTGATGGCACTTAAGATGATCTGCTCCATAACCTTCCCTGTCACCGAGGTCAGACTGACAGGCCTGTAGTTCCCCGGATCCTCCCTCCATCCCTTCTTGTAGATGGGCGTCACATTTGCTAACCTCCAGTCAACTGGGACCTCCCCGCTTAGCCAGGACTGCTGATAAAGGATTGAAAGTGGCTTGGTGAGCACTTCTGCCAGCTCCCTCAGTACCCTTGGGTGGATCCCATCTAGCCCCATAGACTTGTGTGAGTCTAAGTGGTGTAGCAGGTTGCTAAGAATGTCCCCTTGGATTATGGGGGCTTCATTCTGCTCCCTGTCCCTGTCTTCCAGCTCAGGAGGCTGGGTACCCGGAGAACAACTGGTCTGACTATTAAAGACTGAGGCAAAGAAGGCATTAAGTACCTCAGCCTTTTCCTCATCCTTTGTCGCTATGTTTCCCCCCGCATCCAGTAAAGGATGGAGATTCTCCTTAGCCCTCCTTTTGTTGCTAATGTATTTATAGAAACATTTTTTACTGTCTTTTACAGCAGTAGCCGGATTAAGTTCTAGTTGGGCTTTGGCCCTTCTAATTTTCTCCCTGCATAACTTCACGACATCCTTGTAGACCTCCTGAGTTGCCTGCCCCTTCTTCCAAAGGTCATAAACTCTCTTTTTTTTCCTGAGTTCCAGTCAAAGCTCTCTGTTCAGCTAGGCTGGTCTTCTTCCCCAACGACTCATCTTTTGGCATGTGGGGACAGCCTGCTCCTGCGTCTTTAAGATTTCTTTCTTGAAGAATGTCCAGCCTTCCTGGACTCCTTTGCCATTCAGGACTGCCTCCTAAGGAACTCAGTCAACCAGTCTCCTAAAGAGGCCAAAGTCTGCCCTCCAGAAGTCCAAGGTAGCAGTTCTGCTGATCCCCCTCCTTACTTCTCCAAGAATCAAAAACTCTATCATTTTGTGATCGCTGTGTCAAAGACAACCTCCAACCATCACGTCACCCACAAGTCCTTCTCTGTTCACAAAAAACAGGTCCAGCGGGGCACCTTCCATATTTGGCTCCCTCACCAGCTGTGTCAGGAAGTTATCTTCTACAGAATCCAGGAACCTCCTAGACTGGTTCCTCTGTGCTGTATTGTATTTCCAGCAGACATCTGGTAAGTTGAAGTCCCCCATGATAACAAGGGCTAGTGATTGTGAGACTTCTCCCAGCTGCTTATGGAATATTTCATCTGCCTCTTCATCCTGGTTGGGTGGTCTATAACAGACTCTCACCATATCTGCCTTGTTGGCCTTCCCCCTGATTCTTACCTATAAACACTCAATCCTGTCATCACCATCATTAAGCTCTAGACAATCAAAACATTCCCTAACAAACAGGGCTACCCCACCACCTCTCCTTCCTTGGCTAGCCCTTCTGAAGAGTTTATAGCTGTTGTGGTTTAGCCCCAGTCAGTAACCAAGCACCACAGAGCCACTCACTCACTCTCCCCCTCCCCAGTGGGATGGGG
>VYZW01036062.1:13630-38974 GCA_013401315.1 Balaeniceps rex
AGCAGTAATGCTAAACAGCTAGGTAAATTTTGTGGGAATCAGATACCACAATTCATCCGTTCCAGTGGAGACAGCGTGTATGTAAAACTAAGGACAGACAGCAGTCTGCGAGGTGGAGGTTTTTTAGCTAAATACAAACAGGGTAAGTAAGTAAAAGAAGATAAGAACATGTTTCTACAGTTCAACTCTNGGAAGTCCGTAACAGGGTAGATTGGACTGTTCTTGCTCTTCTGCTCACCCAGTCTCCTGACTTTTTAACAGAGAAGGCAGATAGAACAAGCTTCTCTGCTCTTCTAGCTGCTTGTGAGGCAGGATGGCAGAGGATAAGTGAGTTACCCTCAGCCATCCGGGATCATTGTGGGTGCTTAGGATCATTTAGCCTACCTGGAACACTTCAAAAATTTTCATTTTTTACATCTTATGGTAAGGGTCACATTCTTCTTGCAAACTTTTTTTTGTAAAATTCTTCTACCCCAGAAATATCAGAATAATAATATTTGGAGAAAAATCCAAGAAGTTACATAACAAATTAAACTTATTTTGTTCCCAGTCATAACCTTGAATATCATCCTGGTGTTTACGTTTCTTCTTATAGACTCTAGCATATATGGTTAAATGCACATTGGAAGATACGGAATTTCACCACATACAAAATTATTTGCAAGCATCTTTGGTAACCTAAATATGACATGCCCAACTGATAGAGATTGCTGTAGGTTTATAGACATTAAGTTGTCCTAGGTTTGGACAATAGTAAATGGATTACGAAAAAAACAAAGCTATTCATCCACACATGGCGCATAAAGTAATTAGAAGAGTGAGGGAGCTTTGGCTCCCTCATTCCTTAAAGATATCATAGATTCATCTACCATGTACTTTTCAGACTGCAAAGTCAAGATGATATAGTAGAAAAGGGTTCCCCCCCTTTCATTAATTAAACAGAAAGAGCACTTTCAAAGCACTCAGATGTAGAACCTGAGCTATCAGATAATGTGATCTACACTTCACATTCATATTTAATTCCTGAAAATGCATCAGAGAAAGCTTTCAACGGCTTGCCCAAAAGCTAAAATTATGTAGGAAGTAGTGGTATAAAATAAGGATGTTTAGATGCCAGACGCGTTTACGTATACATGAAAGAAATGTAATGATGAATTGGAAAACACTGCAAATGAAAACATGGTATCAAGTTAACATTCAAAGGCACCTTTGTGTCTGATATGTTTCTAATAAAATCCTAATGGCAGGGGAGTAGCAGCTTTTACCCATCTTGCATTCTTCAAAATCCATTTTGTGCTCTTCATCCTGTCCTTTCAAACAGTTGTCTGCTTCAGTGTAGCTTTGCAGACAAGCTCCACTCCACCTGACTCTGACCTTCAGCTGTATCCTGAGCATTTTGAAGTCCTAAAAACACAGACCTTGCTGCTCTGTAAATCATTTGGAATGAATAAAAAAAAATTTGCAGGAGGTAGGTGTATTATCCCTAGTGATAGACAAGAGAAGAATTTCGCAAGTGAATCTCAGCTATTTCTGCTGTTCAAACACTGCAGATTTGCTGTACAAGGAAAACAGCCTGTCCTGCTGCCTGCCTCCTGCCCACTTCTCTGCTCCCAATACACATTGTATGCTGTCTCTAGATGAGGGATTGCCCATGTTGATGTTTTCTGTGTTTAGTGAAAGTTGGATACAGGAAAATGAGACTCACTGACCTAATGCTATAATTGTAATTTCACTCTTTATCTAGTTTAGTTTCTTTTTCATTTTCTCTGCACTTTGAGGAAAGTTCTCATTATTCCAGGTGAGTGTCCAGTTCTTATGCTAGGATGTCATTGGATGACTCATGAGGAAATTCATGGCTTCTTTTTAAAGAATTTCATGATCACTTCCAGTTCCTGGAGCTAGAAAATCAAATACAATAAAGTACTTTCCATTTGTTTTAGCCAGGGATTATAATTTTTTTCCAGTTTGATGAAATAAACCACTTCAATCCATTAGTCAATCTTTGTTGAGCACCCTCCCCAAATTATTTCAAATGACAGGGCAAATTTCTATTATTAGTTAAAAAAAACAGAAGAAAACATGTTTCAGGAATAACCATGTATTTATAATTAAAGAAAACTGCCAAAAAATATATGTACTACATATACTGGTGAGTCTGCAAGTGTCAGAAAAGAGGACATAATAGAGCTGAAGGATTCAAGTTTGGAAAGTCTGGATTTTGTTTGCAACATATGCATTATGTTCTTCAACAGGTCACAATTCTCTTTCTGCATGATTTCTCTAATCTGTGAATAAAAACATTTCTCACCTTGTAAGGCTATCTGTAACTTCAACTGGTAATTTTTTGAGATGCTGGGTTAATAAGCACTGCACAAATATAATTTATTATCACTTTCTTTTTTTCAGTTTGCCATGAAGTACTGACTGTTAATCGTAGCCATGGCATATTGGAAAGTTTAAATTATCCAAATAATTACCCATTAAATGAGCACTGCAACTGGACTATCCAAACTACAAAGGGGAACACACTCAACTATAGCTTCACAGCCTTTAATTTAGAAGGTGGATCTGACTGTGACCGTGACTTCTTGAAGGTATGTACCCAGATTCTAGAAAGAAGAAAAATCAGGTCTTCTCCAATAAAGAAAAACAATAAGGATGCAGAAGACCAAGGGGAAATTTATCTTATCTAAATTTAGCCATTAAAACTCAGGTGTTAAGTCCAAACGATTTGTCCCTATTTCCTCTGTCATCACTAGGGGGTGAAGCATTGCCAGAGAGCACTTCATCCTACCTTGACAGGTGTCTGCAATAGGGAGGATGAGTCACTTTGCAGGTACCTAGACTTGCTACAAAGAGTCTAGCTGCCACCTTAGATTAGATGCACTGGCTTTTATGGATGAAGTGAGATGTCATGATTCCAGCTTCATGTAAGGAAGAAGAAATCCTAAGATTAGTAAACTGATTGCAAAAAGGCAATGAGACCAATTATTTTCCTCTTGGTTTTTATCTGAGAAGGAGTGGGGAATGTTCAAAAACTTTAAAATGTGTTATTTCTACATTTTTAAAGGGATGGTTGCTGTGTCTCCTGTTTATATTTTCCTTTTCATAATTAATCTGCTTCTTTATAGGGACTGAAAGAAACTTAATTTACCCACAAACAAAATGAGAAATTTTTAGCCAAATAAAACCATCCAGTCAATCTAAAGCCAATTACCCTTCATTTTCATTTCCTCAAAAATTTTATTTCTGGCACAATTAAACAGATATTTTCTCTCCATTTTGTACTTCGTACTGTGGGAAGTAGAGTGTAGTCATGATCACTGCTATACTGAGGATTATAATCTCCTGCCTATAATTTTGCTGTTTTCCTGAACTAATCCATCCTTCAGATCTCACCCTTCTACAGGATGCCAGCATGTAGCCCCTGTGCTCTACTTAGGTTTTGCACAAGAGAAATTGAAATTTAGAGGCATGTTAGAGAAGGCTACTTACAGCCAAGGAGAGGGCTAAGGAATAGTGCCCACATTTCTGTGGATACTTACTTACACTGGGGTCTTGCAGAAGGAGCAACAGGCCTGGTGATGGGCTAATCTGTTCCCTCTAGATGTCCTCCCTCACTCCCTCTACCTCCTTACTATGCCAGCTTTCACAGCTCAAAATTTGTAATAAACTGTCAAAAGTGTTCTTCCAGCTTTCTTCTCTTTGTGGCCTGGAATGGAAAGAAAGAATAGCCGTGTGAAGAAAACAAACAAGGGAGCACTGTATTGAGAACCGACTATTAAACCCTGGTTCATTTTTGTGAGGAGGCTGAAAAGGAAACATTGGAACCAAGTGGAGAGGCCAGTGCTAGTCTAAAGATGCCTAAACCCTTGATCCATGAAAAGCAGGAGCCCTGCACACAGTAGCCAGCCAGTGAAGAGCAAGAGACTTGCCAGAAGACGCTATTCTAGACATAAGTCAAGGCTGGAGGAATAGTGCCAGAGACAAGGATCTGATCCAAAGCACTTAAAAGAACAGAAAGAAAACATATTGGAGGGAGTGAGGAGACGGGGAGCAGAGGACTACTTTCACTCTTTCTTTTAACAATTTTTCAGTGCTTCCAATCAAAGAAAATACAGACTGAGAGAGGTATAAAGAGGAAAATGCAAGGGAAAAACAGAGTCATGAATTGTGTTAAGGAGCCTTTAATTTGCAATTCATGTGATGTTACTTGCAAATCTTTCTCCAAATGCCATTAAGAAATACCAGTTGGAAAAGATGTTCTCATTTGGTTGTTGCATGCTGCACAAATATGTGCCATAGTGTAAAAAAGAGAACAAGGTTGAACCAGCCAGGGAAATAGTGTTTGCTCCCACCCTGCGTCTTGCGAAAGGGGAGCATGTTGGCAAGGCTGTGAATGCTCTGTGGTGTAGGGGAAAGGGGGAATCATCTGGAACAAGTGTGCAGTTCACTTTCTAAGCAGACTGCAGATATTTGCGACTTTTCTGTCTGAAATCCATGTGGAGTCTGATGCCACTGCAAATTGGAAAAAAGGTTAATAAAAAAAAAAGGACTCATAGCTGTTCAGCTAAGATAAATTACTTTTCAGCCACATGCTAGCTTTGAGATTTTTTTATTGCAAAGAGGCCTAAAAGGGGAAAGCTCTGATGCCCTGGCTGAGTATAACACTGGGAAAATAGAGGTATAGTCCTGTTCACTGTAGTCCAAGTGGGTGGTGCATGGACCACGTGCCAGAGCCCTTCACTGTTTTCTTGGAGGAAACGGGAAGCTGCTGCTCAGACAGTTCCCATGTAGCTGCACTCACAACCTGGAGTGGCCACTGGTGCTGATCAGGTGCTCTTTTTCCCCAGGAGCTTTTTCCCATCTCCTTTTGGATTTGGTGGCAACAGGTCTCCCACCTCAGCCCCTTGCAGCAGGCAGCAACACCCTACTTGTCTTCTTAGCTCTGTGGCAGCCCTGACAGTAGCAGCCTGGTGCTCCATGGCAGCTAGCAGATGGCAGGCTTGGTGACAATATTTGCTGCTACTTGCTGGGAGGCTGGGGATGGGAAGGACAAGAGTTAGCTGTTAGGTTGGATTAGGTGATGATCACAGTTGTGGTGGTAGAGGGAGTAAGGGAAAGTGATATGTGATGGAGAAGGACAAGATTAAATGTTGCAGAGGTTTTACAGCAGAGAGCTGACCTGCCTGAGCAGAATACAATCAAGAAATGGCAGTTGCAAAAAAAAAAAAAAAAGAATAGCAGAGCTACTTTTAAAAGAAGTCAGTGGGAGAAATAGATTTAATGCATGTGGACATATTTTTATGACATTGCAAATGGCTCCAACTAGAGCTCTGAATTTTTTTGAAATCTTTCTGAATTCTGAAGGAGAAAATAATGGTGCTTGGTGGGGTGGGGACAGCTAGACTGGGCAAGCTGCATTCCTGAGTACTGCTGGACCTGGCCTGCTGGACACTGTGGTTTTGGTCCCAGTCTCCGTAGTGGAAAAGGGCCTGTTCTTCAGCTTGGTGTTTAATTATGACTTACACTTCCGACCCAAACCCACATCCAGTATACAAGAAGAGCATTTTGCCTCGTGACTAATTCAGTCTATATATACAGAATATATTAATTTGCTATTTGCTCTCTGGTTTAGTCCATATATGAGTCAGAAATTAAATATGTAGAATAATGACAAAACCAAAAATTTCAACACACAGGTATTCCTAGTGGTTGTCAGTTACCAAAGATATTATTAGAGCAAATACAGGACAAGGAAAAAGATAATCAGGTGTCCAAAGAGTACAAACAAGTAAGTGCAAGTACAGTGCGTGGCTGTTCCAGACTGAAATGCAGTCACACCTGTACAATGAGAAATCAGCCATGTATTGCATTACCTATTTCCTTTTCTCTTTTGATCATGGGATGCTTCTTGTGAGCCAGACCACAATTTGCAGCAGCTGGCTCATGTTACTCATGGTGAGCAGCATTCCCTCTCCACAGAGAGCCTTGAGTGACTCTGACTCGGTCTGGCCTGGGCAGGGCCTGCATCTCCACCACTTCAGCACGTACAACTATTTATACCTGTGTCAAGTAGGAAGGAAAAAGCCCTGTTTGTCTGACTTGGTGACAATTTTCTGCCCCTGTGCATAGATGCCAGAAATTGAGAAGGGGCAGTGTGGGAGGGAGGCAAAACTGCAGTTTTTTATAATGTCAGTCTCTAGCATGAATCTCATATAAGCACTTTCTCAGCAAACGAGCAGTGTGCAGTGTTTCATGGCCTGTCAGAGGATGTTGGCTCATTGCTAGTAATGCTCACAGGATGTGTGACATTTTGGAAGGTGTTTTACAGCAAAGTTTCCAGAATATGAAATGAATTGCTTTTGATAAAGACATGTACAGAAGTGACAGTGACATGATACAAGGCATACCAAATAGCAGACTGTTTCCTAGTGATGCTGTACTAACTGTAATTCAATTAGATGGTCTTTAAATTATATTGCATGCTGTGGCTTGGCTTAATAACCTAACATTAGTCTTTCTAGAGGAGTCATCAGGCTGTAGCCAGTGAGATATTGCAGACAATGACATAGAAATGTCATTCCTTCCTCTACATTCACCAGGTTATTAGCTGAACAAGCTTATATTTAACTCCCCATCTTTAATGATGAATTGCCTTCTTATTTAGTATGACAGAACATAATCTCCACAGAGGCAAAGCTATTTTATAAGTAAGGAGAATGTCATGTTATTGCCCTGAAGATCAGTAGGACTGAAATTTACTCCTTTCTTATCCAAGAAAAACATCACTTGAAAACCCCTAATCTTTCTGTCCCTCAGTGACAACCTCCCTGTATGTTCTTCTGCTCAGAAAGTACAACTGTCCCTTGAAGTCCAGTCTGTTTAGCATCTGCTTTTTGTAAGTACAGGGAAGACCTTGCACAGCCTTTTGCAAGATGCCACCAGCCTGATAAGCAGATAGTAAAATTGTGTCATGCAGCAAGACAAGTTTCAGAGCTCTCTGTTTGAGTCTTACCACTTTGGTCTGTGCAGCACATTAGTCTAGTGGCAAGGATGCAATTATCATTGGGTTAATGCAAAAGAACATCTTACAGAGGCAAACGACTGCCTGATAAGGACAGTAGCCTTCCTTCTGCTGCAGGGCAGGACAGAGTTCCTCTTTGGAATAAAGCGCTTGCTTGCTTGCTTACTGCCAGTGTACTTAAGCAGTCCAGACTCTTTCAGCAATTAGGCTCAGCGTGGTTAAAATACCATTGCACCCTTATATGTGGAATATTATCAAATGAGTGCAGTAATTAATATGGCATCTGCTCCTGAGAACTCTTTCATTTCCTTCTGGTGGTAACAGGATATGTCCTTTTTTTTTTCTTTTTTAAACCACAGTAGCATTCCAGGGTTGTGCCATAATATCTTTTTTCTCCATCTGGGAATACTGCATTAGATAATTGTCGCTTGCACTCAGCTGGTCATCCTCTTTTTTTATTAGCTTATCATAGGAAAAAAAAAAAGCTTACTGTGTTTCTAGTTTTACTCCCTTTTGTACTTGTAATTACTAAATATGCTTAAACTATATTAGGAGATTAATACTATTACATTTTATTTATGGGTGTGTCTTTTTAAAGTGCTGCAGGAATTCTCCAAGCACAGAGAATGGCTTTGCTTATGGCCATGCATTGATTTACAAAATGTCACCGGTAGTACATCACCCTGGGGAAGCAGATGATATATTAAATATACCCATCCAGGTTCTGCACACAGACATCAAATTACAGCCTGCTGGCCAGACTGCAGTGGTATCCATTAACGTATTACCATGCAAGCTGGCAGCACGCCAGCCCGTCCCTGAATTCCTTCAGGGGTTTATGGGCCTCCACAAAAAGTCCTTCAGTGTAAGACTGTAAGGATAAAAGCTACAATTCTCCTTGGGTTTCTGTGGCAGGCCTCACCATTGGTACACAAGGAAATCTTAGCCCTTGCACTGATTTTCAATGAGAGATCTGGATACTCAGAAGCTGAGAGTGTCGGGCCAAAAGATGCCCACCCTAGACAAGACTGGCTCAGGGCTCAGATTTTTGTTTTACCAATTGCCTGCATTGACAGAATTGAAGTACACTTTGGCTTTGCTGTTTGAAAGGTTACTTAGAAGCAGACTTACAAATGCGCACACAAAACCCCCACCCCTCAAGACGGCTAAATTTGTCAGTGATGAAAGGGTTGCATGGTGCCTACAGAAACCTCAAATGACAAGAAGCACGAGTGAAGCCAGCACAGACTCTGGTCTTGGACTCACAAAATGAGTCAGACCTTCACGGACTCAGCATTTTCCACACCCTGCCAGCTCAGAGCAATGTGACTTTGCCTGTACCTTCAGGAAAAAGCACTGTACAACGAAGTGGCTGTGAAATACTACCATGTGATGGTAGTGTGCATGCCCCTTGTTGGGGAAAGGGCATTTGGGACTCACCTAGTTGCAGCTGGATTCTTCTCTCCTCTGTTCTTCTTCTGTATTCCAAATTTTGCTGGAAAGCCTGGCCAGCATCTGTGAGACTGTCTGTGCAATGAAGTGGCTTTTCCCACTCAGCACAGGCATCACGATATGAAATTATGTGGTGGCTGGAGAAACCCCATCTGAATTGGTCAAAGCTTCCCCTCATCAAAGGGAAGCCCCCAGACAACTCATAGAAAACCACACTGGACTTTGAGGAAGGTCTTGTCGCTCCCTTCCCTTTGTTTCCATGAGCCGGCGGTTTTGCTTTCCTGAAAGCCTGAGGCAGGAGTATTTCCCCTTTTTCCCATCTTCATTTGCCAAGACCAAGCTGCAGCTTGATCCATGATGCAAATTTTCTCAAATGGGGGGATTCCCAGAGAGGATCCTGCCCTCTCTGGCCTCTGACATGTCAGTATGATGTTGCTTACACTGGCAGTTCAGTTCATCTGGGCTGGCAAACCACATGAGGAACAGCACTCATCTCTGCACCCGGGTCAGCAGCACTGCAAACTGCTCAGCCCACCCTGCGATTGCTGTGTCCCTAGGCACAGCTCCCTTTCTTTGTAAGGAGCTTCTCCCACAGTAGCAGCTTTCTGCTGAAGAATAACTTTGGAAATGTTATTGTCCCAAGCTGAAAAGTAGTCCTGCTTCCTCCACCATGAGTGGATTCTCGCTGCAGAGGAACCGCCTCAATTTCGGAGGCATGGAGGAAAGCAGGCACTTTACCAAAATAGCTGCAGCCTTGTGACCAGGTATGTGTGATCCCACTATCACAAGGGCATAGATCCCCAAGCAGCCCCTTGGTCAGCAAAGGCAGGAGAGACACTTCAGGGACCTGTTTGGATGCTGGCCATGACAGCAAACCTCTGCCTGTACCTAGGGGAGAGGCATGGGGTCAGGAAGAGGACACCAGGGCAGCCTGGGTTTGCCCCAGGCAATGGAGCCGTGATTTGAGGTCAAAGCACCCACAGTGGTTAGGAGAAAGGCAGCCTTTTCGGAGGCACTTCTGCACTGGACTGCCTTGCTTTTGACTTGGCGTGCTCCGGAGCTGGGATCTTCTCCACCTTCTCCATCCAGACAGCATGGTGATTAGGTGGAGGTGCTTTCCTAATACAGGCTTGGGGATTTAAAATATCATGCTGAACAAATAAGGTTTTGAATGCAGGTCTTAGGATTGACTGACTAGGTGAATGTCTCCTAGGCATTCCTTTCTTAAACAGCAGTTGTTTCCTACTCCTATATCTAAAACAATTTTGAAATTTCATTCAAAGATACACCTTGCATTTCTTACATTCTTATAATAAATCCAGAGCCTTGCTAAAGAAAATTATTATTTTTATACCATTTGCAGAAATAAACCTTTCCTAGAAAGACAGGAATGAGCTGATTTGCCTGTAGTTAGAAATTCTTGTTTTCTTTGAGAAGGCAGTAAGTGGTAATGTAAGAGATGAAAAATTCTTTTTAAAAAATATCACTGCAGTCCAATGTGGAATTTAACTTTGCTTGAAAATTTCAAAGGTCTCTGAGTATTTTAGGCTCAGGTTATGAGACAAAATGTAGATTCAGATATAACTCTTACTTTATACATTGCCATGTGTTAGATAAATCCCATCGAGATTAACCGATGTGCCTATATGTCTAGTGATGCACAATGTCAAACTCCACTGTACTACGGAATAAAATGGTTAATTAGTGAAAGTGTGTCATTGTGTGGAAAGTTGCCTATGGTGGCCAGAGCAAGGAGTTTTATCAAAGGTCATCTAGGGTATAAACATATATAAAAAATCATATTAAAACATTATTTAGAATGAGTTCTTAAGGAGGACTTTTTTCTAGTGGCAACTGCAAACACTTCCCATCATGCAAGCACAAACATACCCTTATTTTGTTCTCCTGTTTGTGCAGAAATAACAAGCCTTCACACCGTAAATCACTCAATGTCTTAAGCTGCCTTTGTTTCTATGAAAACTACGTCACTGTGGTGCTAAGCTAGCGCAATGTGCCACATTCTGGAGCTTTAGTTTGTTGGTTTTTTCTCTGGCTGACAGACCTGCAGGTTCTTGAGCTTGCACTCTAGTTCTTCTAGAAGGAAATGTTGCTTGGAAATGCATTATTTTTATTTGTGCTAATTCTTGCTTTAACAATTAATGGTGGTCTCACTTTGGATTGCATTCTGTTACTTGGATGCTGATTATATTGTCTGGTTTTTGCTTCATTTTGTTTTCTGGTAACGTATTTGTTGCGATGCCATCAGAATTTCCCTTTCAGTAAGTGACCCGTTCAGGAAGAGCTGCTCAGATACCTGTAATCACTGCCTCTAGTGTTTAGATCAGTCAAAACAATCCCATATCAGGTTTCCCACTTCTAAGAGGAAAAGGATACTTTTGTGTGTCAGAATAGCTCTTCGAGGATGTCCTAGAGGCTCCGGCAATGGGTGGGGCACTCGCAGCCATGCTGGTCTGATCCAAGGCGCAACCTCCTTTCCTGAGTTCTGCAAATACAGCCCAGGGCTTTCAGACTGCAAACAATTTGTTTCAAGACTCAAATTGAGACAATTATTGATATAATTACTCATAATTATATAATGAATTAACGACACCTGATAATAGAATTATTTACAGTACCATAAAAATGAGAACTGTCAGTATTCATAGGATGGATTTTCCCCTCATATGAAACTTAAAATTTGTTTTTGAAGACTCCATCATCTCTAGATCGAGACTATGTGTTTTGCCTAACTAATGTATGTAAGCAGCTTTTTTTCAGAGCAGGTTAGGCTGCGGCTTTTCCTTTATAATGATTTTCCTGATGAAAAAATGTGCCTTTTCACAGAAATAAAGTTCTCCAAGAGAAAATTTTGAAATTTTGCCCTAAAAAAAAATCAGTTTCCTGCCAGGAAAACTGAACAGATGGAGTCCCACTACCTGTCTGGAAGGCTCCTGTCAGTCTCACTTTGCAAGAAGGAATAAGCCTGACAAGGCGCTCGGCTAGAAAAATGTCCCTGCTCCAAGTATGCCCAAATGGAACACGTTGAAAGTTTCTTTCCTCCCATTTGGTTGAGATCTTTATTTCTTCCCACGCAGCAGAAACTCCATTTTCTGGTCAGCTCCTTGAGCCCTTGCTCCAGTTCTGGCAACGAGTTTTTCTGTGACACAGGTCATGCTGCTTTGCTTTGCTTTGCTCCTCTAAAGAGAGGTGAACAGCTGTGGCCTCCAGGGCATCGTTATCATTACTGGTGTCAGTGACGTATTTCCAGGCTGAAGAGTCAGAAAAGCCAAAGTGTAATGCTGGTGACCATGGTGTCTCCTCTGGGAGAGCTACCCAAGCTGAACCCTTCCTGCAGCCTAGGCTAGTCCTGCTGTCCCAGCCCCGCTCCAATGTACAGGAGATGGTTTTCAGCTGCCACTTTGCTGCAGGGCAGTCCCACAACTTGATTAATGCCTTAGGGAGCTAGTCCCTCCCCTTTTTACTTCTGTGTCAGCCTATACGCTTGCTCCTGGGCAGCCTGATAAGGAGTTTCTCGTAACAGTTATTGAGCCGATGCCTAATAATTTGTCTGAATGTACTGCATCCCTGCCTGGGCCCAGTGCCAGGGTGCAGGCTGATGAAATGGAGCACTCTGGGTGCTGCTGGGCAAGTGCTTCGGTTAAAGAGCGGGGGGCTAAGGATCTGAACTTGCGTTGCAGCTGTTTGCATGTTTTCCCTGTTGGATTGTCTGCCAAAATCATTACGAAGCCTTTGGATTTTCTGATGGAGGCTAAAAAGTCTGAACAAATAAATAAATTACAAAACAAATATCTATACAGAAAGGGAGCAAGCACTTTCTTCCCAGTGAGTAGCTGGGAGGGAGCCCAATCCCCAGTTCTTAGAGTTAGTATGTTATCAGAGTGGCTAATAAACTGCCCCAAAATTCAGTTGTCTTGCACAGACCAAGGGAGTACCTTGCCTCATATAGCCTGGGGAAGAACCTTCCCTCAATTTGCAGCAGTTTAGGATAGCACAGCTGAAAAAGCAGGCCCTTAAACAAGAAACACTGTCTTAGAGATCAGAAGAGAAATTGTGTCTCATGAGGTCTGCGTTCAGCTTCAGTTTCGCTTGCCCATATTTGTGTGAGAGCAAAATGTGGTTTGAGAAGTTCAAAATGCCCTGTGAAAAGACACAGCTGTTCCTTTCATTTAGAAGTGAAAGACAGCTCAAAAAACCCCGCTGTAATTCTAGCAGTCGCGCTCTGCCTCTCTCAATGAGTTACAGCTGGCCAGGCGCTCGAATTTCCTGCGAAACTCTGCTCTGAACCCAGACCCACGGGGCAGCACAGCATGAAGGGATTGCCATAGTAACCATTCTTTGTGTCTCAAAAAACTGATGGACTGTTTTCAGGGGAAATTACATAGAAATGTGACATTCGCTGTCTTCGATAAAAATAACACTCCCTCGATGAATCAAAGTTGCAGGAGATCACGAAGGCTGGGTTTTTTGTTTGGATTTGAAAGTTTCTAGGTATGATTTAGTCCATAGTTCTTTAGAATGGTTTTTAATTTGTAATCACTAAAGCTAACGGCTGATCATTGAATATGTATCTTAACATAGTTTTTGCTTCCATTCAGAGCACAGATTCATGATCTTCACATTGATTCATTTCACTGATTCATTGCCCATTCATATGTTTCTGGTGTAACATTTCCATGGCTTGAAGCCACAGAAATATGAGTAGTATATAGCGCAAAGCTGTCAAAGGAAGTAGTACTATTAAAAAATCTAATTGGATCTTACTTTATTTCATTTTGCTGAACTTAAGCCATAAAAGAATGTGTAAAGCTCTCAGTCTGGCTTGGAGGAGGGTCATAACTGTAATGCTGGGCATGGGACAGCTCATCTGTCTGTCAGATGGTCCTTCAAGCTTTACATTTGGAAAGAATATAGACGGATGTTCAACTTCTTAACATCTAATCTTTATGACAATTTCTTATCTATTATCAAACACATCTGATCAAGGCTTTGCAAGAACTACCAGCAATGGGTCTGCAATTAGAAACTTTCAAGCTTTTCTGATTTCACCTAGAGAAATCATACCAAATGGAGTGATAGTTCTCAAGTTCCAATACACTTCTCATGCTCTGAGCCTTTCATAGAATTACAGGATTGAAAACCTGAAAGATTCAGGGTCACCAGCTGTAAAATAAGCCTTGGAATATTACCATAGAATTATTCCTGCAATTTGTCCCTAACTTCTGGCTGAACTACATCCAATTTATTTTTTATTAAAAAAAAGACATTCAAACTAGACTGTCTGCTTGAGGGTTTGAAACCATTTGAGTAGATTTCTTGGCCCCAACTATGTCTAAATCAACAACAAGATTTCTGAAGGTTCTGCAAGACCAAAAGCTGAGGGTTTAATTATTCAGTCCCATATGTGAGTCTGCTAGAAAACGTGTGCAAAAATTAGTAGCTAGCATAGTTAATCAATATTTACTGTAATATCATACTTCCATATTATGGGTGTTGAGTGTAGGAGAATTCTTAGTGGAATCAGAGATATTTGGAAAAGAGATTTGAATGGAGAACAAAGATAAATAAACCTTGGCTGTTTTTCTAGAGATCACAGATTTGATTCTTTGCACAGCAAGAAAAGTGATGGTACGGTGATGGTTTCAGAACAGAGAAAAGTTTTTGCTGAAATTCCGAAAGAAAGCATGCCAAAAATTAACAATGAGAATGTTCAGACACAGTTTCTGTGCCAGTAATTTGCTGGGTTGTGTTAGGAAGATGTGCTCTGTGAGACAGAACATCAGATGAACTGTGGCAAAGTGATAAAAAGCACAAGGGTTGCTGTTTTTCTAAACTTTAAGAATCATAGTAACAAAAGTAGAAATAATAAAGCAACTCCTAGCTCGAGAACAACTGGCAATCTGGTATCATAAGTCAAAGGCAATTTAGCTAAAATGTCTCATTTTTACCAGTTTTGCAAAAATTATACACCTCACCCCTGAAGAAGGACACTGAGCATTGGAATATTTAGTGAGGAACATAGATGCATATTCAATGTGATTTGCTGGATTTGAAAAAAGTCACAAAACTAGGATTTGAAAGACCCTTTAAACCTGTTTGGAGACAACTAGTTTAAAAAGGCTTAAAAGCTCTAAGCATCCACTATTGCCCCATCAAAACATGTATTAAGTGTTTTAATTTAAATGTGAGTATATGACTAACTTCAGATTTCAAGATTTAAATACAGGAATATTTCCTTAGCATTTTATTTGTTTGGGTGTTGGTTTGTTTGTTTGTTTGGTTTTTTTGAGTGGTGATGTCTTAAGAGTGGGATGGAGGATTTCTCATCTGTGTTTGGGGAACAGAAAGGTTTTCAGGCTGGCCACATCTGCCAACACACTGTCAAAATAGAATCATGTAGAATATGACTAGGATATCAAACATAAAGTGTTTCTAAGTACAAAAGTTCAGAAAGCATGACTCAGTCCACTTCTCCAGAGCAGGATACTAGCATAAGATCATGAAACAATAAATGAACACATGTGAAGTTTGTCTTGTGGTTTTTGAGGATTTACTTTGGTTTTGGTTTTCTATTTGTCCTCACTACTCTGGGAGGCCGTGGTGATGCTGACTGCTTGGTTTTCTCCATCACAAGATCAGTCAGACCTGAAATCATCTGAGTGCAGTCTTAAAGAGATGAAGATGTAAACAGAGTTGTCACTGAGGGGTTTGGAGGCACTGAGCATGTTAGATGCACAGTTAAATCAGATCCGTGACATCCCCCTTTTCTTTCTATTTCAGTTCATTGTCATTTGCCCTTTATCTTCTTCCCCAGCAACCCCCAATACGCACCAAACCAGAAACAGCAAAACCGTCCTACTGTACACAGTGTGCAGCCAGGTTTAAAGGCATATTGCAGTTATATTTGCTCATCATTTCATCCAAATCTTTCCACACTCACCAGAGCTCATATTGCTGTGCAAAGGTGGCCAGTGCGAGAAGTCTTACTGCTTTTTCTTTGACATCCTGTACAAAACATTAAGAATTGGGGAGCTGCTTTTTACTCACTGGGATATTTTTTGTTTCATTTCAGCTCTATGATGGGCCTGATGTAGAATCTGACCTGATAGGCACTTTCTGTGGACAGTCTCTTCCACTGGCAGGGAGCACCACAGGGACCAGCCTTCATGTGGTGTTTTATTCTGACGGACTGAACGCTAGAAGTGGGTTCCAGATGCTGTGGCATGTTAATGGTAAGTTAACCAGGTTTCCTCTGGGAAGGTGTTTCCTTCTTCCCTGTATGTGTAATGGAGTCCCAGCTTATACCACCCTACGTCAGCTAAGTAGAAATAACCCATTACAGCTCTAAAAACATTGCATTTCCTCATAATTCCTCAAATACTTTCCCAGTGGATGTTTCTGCACATGCACACCTTCGAAGATCATCTGATCAGAGACTGACAGCTGTTAGTGAAATATGCTTTCATTTGCAGGAATAGGCACAGGGATGAGGGGCATCTGCAGAATTTCTGTACTGAACAGGAGATATATGCTATTACAGGGGAACCATGGGTGACTTGGGCTTTCTAATGGCAAACACTCAGCCCTCAGTTTGCCCCATTCCTATAGCCTTGTGTTTTCTGTGCAGGGTTCTCTCTAGTTTTATTTAATGGTGCTTGTTTTCTTGGGTAGTGCATTCACTTCCAGTTGTCCCCTACCCCCCTTCTCTGCATGAAATAACATTGGACAGGATGTGCTTTGGATGTTTTTTTCTCTTGTTCTTGCATGTCACAAAGACTGTCACAGGCCTCATTAAATAGGCAAGCATGCATGCCAATTATAAATGAATCTGTTAATGACTGTAAAACTGCAAACTATGTTCGCAGTTTCTTCATAAGTGAGGCTACAAATGCAACTTTTTCACTCTGCTTATTTAACACCAATATTGGTCTGTAACAAGATTAAATCGTGTGCCATTGTACATCCCATCAAAGAGGATCCAACCTTGAAAATATTTAAATCGCCACAGTTGCCCTGTCTGCCTAATCAGTTCACACCATTCAGCTTTGACAGCATTGTAAAGCAGCTGAAATCGGCTGCAGAGGCCCCATTGTGGGTTGCTGAGGTGTATGGCATGCTATACGTTGTTTGAATAGGAGCTCCTCTGCGCTACCACAGACTGCTGGTGTTTGCGGGCTCCCAAAGGGCTCTCGTAGACTAGACAGAGGTGTTGTGCATTCAGCAGAGGTCAAGGAGCATTTCTGGGCAAAGGAGGGACATACGCGGGAGGAGTGAGATGCGTGGAAGGGGCCAGCAGGGGAAGTGCTGCAGCACAAAGGTACATTCTTGTGCTTCGAGGTGATGTCATTCTGGGACTGCACAAAAGAAGAAAAAGTGGAGGCTTTTATGTACAGCCAGATGACATCAGCTCCATACAGTAGCCATGGTGCTGGGTTAACTTGCTTTTCTAAAGCACTCAAAGCTTTCCAGAATCTGCCTGCATGGTAAGCACTCTTGTGCTTTCCCTACGCGTCCCCCCCTGCAAGCATTTCCCTGACTCTCCAGCCCTCTCCCACCCTCCCACACTCCTTTTTTGCACTGACACATTCACTTCTGTGTCAGCTGGCACTGCCTCTCTGTTAGTTCCTGGACACTAAACCGCAGCCTAATGCTGCACAGGGCCCAGACTACTAATATGGGGCTGTGTCTGAGTGGCGGAGCAGGATCTGTGGGTTCAGATAGGGCTGGCTCCTAGGGAATGTCGTTGCTGGCTTCGAACGTCAGAGCTGTGACTCCTGACAGCCTGTAATATGAGTGCAAGTTCCTCCAGAGCTCACCACAGTCATCTTCTTTTTGTTCATTGCAGGCACCTCCTTTTTTTCTTGATTGGTGTCAGGCACAAATATGGGTATTCCTCTTACCCTTGATGGCTACGTTGTCTGGTCATATACTGTTGCCCTAGACTGGATAAAATTAGATATGTTCCTGTGGTTGGGGTGCTATATTTGCTTCTCCCTTCTGAAAATCTTTCAAATGAACAAAAAAAACCCTCAGTGGAGAAAGTCCCTTAGTCTAGGGGAACTCATCAGGAGATGCAGCTTTGAGTTGGGTATTTCAGAGTGAAGCATTCAGGTGCCCTCTTCCCTGAGGGCAAATCCCTAAGAGAATCTAAACCTGGATCTGGTAACATCTCACCTGACAATAAAATAACAAGGCTATATATATTGCTGAGAGAAGAGGTTTTACTTCTGCTCAAGTGACAAATGTGTGCTCTAGAGTTCAAGCTACTATGAACTATTTCTCAGGCTGTCCATGTGCTCCTTAACTGGCAGTTGTGAAGCAGCTATGAGATATATATCAAGAACATTCACATGCTTTGGTGATAAAAGAGAGCAGCACTTATATTTGCCATCATGTGCCTGATATAGTTCATTTCAGACACTCTTTCCAGCAGCTTTGCTTGTGGTTATGAGGTGATCACAAAAAGTCAAAAGCTTACCTCATTGATAACTGGTGTGAAGAGCTCCTGCTGCCACACACAACACAAATTTGAAGTGTTTTGATTTGAAACATTTGCATCTGATCTTTCCAGTTGCTGAGCTGCTGCTTTTCAGTTGCTGAGCTGCTAATCTGGGTTGTTGAAGGAAACCCAGGGTTCAGGCTTTCCCAAAGGCAGAATAAGTAACAGATCTTAGGAGAATGCTGTTATTTATGCTTAAAAGCATCCTATATAACTTTAACTTGGATGGAAAGCTGTAGCACAAAGAATTCAGTTTCAAAGCCGTTTTGGTTCTGAAATAACACTGTTCATCTAAGGAGCTTTCATTGATGAGGCTGGATTTAGAACTGATTTGGCTAAATCACTAATGTTTTCTTCTGCAGCCAAGGCCTCAGGAGGCTTATTCACCAGAGGAAAGCTTGAATTTGCAAAGTGCTCACTCCACTTCTGCTGTTTATTAGGAAGCTTAATATAGGCAGATATATTTTGGGGCATATTTTGGTCCTTTGAGAAAGACCAAACTCTTGGTAACAGTCTGGATGTCACAAAGATGGCATGCCAATTGAATTGCTTTCCTTAAAAAAAAAAAAATCAGAAGGCCAAAAGGCCAAAGGTCTCTCAGTGCAAAATTACACCAGTGACAACTGTCACTATCTAAGACACATATTTCCTAGACCCACCACTTACCTTATTAAGCAATGTGCATGTAGGAGCTGACTGCTTTATATATACATCTGCATTTCATTGGAAGCTTACTCATTAGGCTGCTTGATTGTCAGTAGAGCTTATAAATGCAACCAGCTCTTCTCAGCATAGTCAAAATTTCTGCCTGGTATTCTGTTTTCTGTGACGCATTAATTCCCTCTTTAAAAAAGAAGCAAAGCACACTATTGAGAAAAGAATTATGTA
Source organism: Balaeniceps rex (assembly GCA_013401315.1). Lineage (NCBI taxonomy): Eukaryota > Metazoa > Chordata > Aves > Pelecaniformes > Balaenicipitidae > Balaeniceps > Balaeniceps rex. The sequence continues at coordinate 32,515 of VYZW01036062.1, forward strand.
GCCCTGAAGTATTGCTCTTTTCCTTCACCACCATTTTCTTTCTGTTGGATTTCCCTAAGAAATCATTGATGGACAGGGTGTGGAGACAGCCACTTGATTCATGAGAAGAGAAGTTTTCATCACTCTGGGTCTGTATTTTCAGAAGATGAAAACTATTAAAAGGCATACAATAACTAAAGACTGCAGTTTTTAGTATATGTGTTAGGTAAAATGTGAAATAGTTTGTTAGTTCTTCAGAGAAGCATAATAGAAACAGAGATTAGATTAGGACGCAGAAGCCATTCACTGCAGACATTTGCCAGGCATCCGTTAGGATTGCTGGGGAGAATATTGCATTGCAGGTCAATGAGGGAGCTGAGGCCCAGATTTCCTAAACCTGAATCATAACTCTGTCGCTGATTTCTTGTGCAGTCTTTGACAAATTGCCATGTGTTCAGTTTTCGAAAACGACTATTCCTTTTCAGTGTCTTTCTGTCACGTTAAGTCTAAGGATGCACAGGGTCTCACCTTTTAAGTCCTGAGCAGTTGTTTTGTGTTGTGGGTGCTACCATGTTCAGAGCTGGCTTTTTGTATTGCAGTCTGGCTATTAAAAAAATAGATATGTTCTCTGTGAGAGGTAAGGATGAATTAATTTCTGTTTCTTCAGCACACTGGACCTCCCCCCACCCCCCAAACTAACACTGGCAGCTGATACAGGAACTGTGGCCATTCAGTATCTTGAAGGATTCGGCTCCTGTTTAAATGCCTATATTTGCCTTTAGGTCTCTGGGTCCCAGTAGTCTGTCTTCATTTATTATCCCTCTTACTGATTTCAGATTGGAACATGTTGAAGAAAATGCCAGAATTCAGGAGACTGATAAAACAGTAATATTCAAAGCTACAGAAGTGATTAACAAATCAGAAAGGAGAAAAAAAACACAGTTTCTCACTAGAATTTTTTCTCACTTGAATTTTTACTCTCTTGCATAAACCCTCATCACAAAAATTATCCCACTTGCTCCATTGGATAATGTTCTATGAACTAAACCTACTCAAGAGAGCAAAAGATTTTGGAATCAAATCCAAGTTATACTTCATGCAAGTATTAGCGTAGTATAGGCAAATGTTCATACTACATGCTCCTTGCAGCTACAGTCAGTTAACGTTTACTGAAATATTTCACCATGAGCACAACAAATGGAACAACTCTGAATACTTTCATTTCCCCAACTCTGATTTTACAGGAACAGTGCCAGTTCACTTCAAACTTTATGGAAGGGATTTTTCTAGCATGTGGCTAAAACATAACCATGAATAAATCTGAAAACCTTGCAAATAATAGAGGTTTCCACAGATTACTACTTCTCTATTCAGCTATAATTATTCATGAGAATAGGGATTCTTCTTTGGTTAATGAACACCATCTGCTAACCAGACAGGCAGTAATATGGAAAGACACCTATAAATCATCCCTTGCACAGTCTTCAGTGACTAGTTAGATTTTAGCCAGAGGAAAGCAAAGACACCAAATATATATTTCCTGAGCTTTCTATTTGTTGTCTGATTTCCTAGCAACTAACACCAGGTTAGGTAGTTGTTTTAAGCATTTTTCAAGGGAATTCCAGGACCTTTATGCTACCAAAAGCATATCTCCCCTCCTTTTTTTTTTCCTCAGTTTAACTGCAGGGCTGAAGTTTCCAAAATGACTGCAAGGAGGTCTGCACAAACTGAGCATATGCTGTATGCAGTTCAGCTGCAAGGAACTTTTCCACAGTGCAGCTGTCTGTATAACTGTCCACATACAGCAAGACCATGTATTTCTGTGCTGAGAAAGACTTTTAAAGATGTTTCATTAGGAACAGAATGGTTTCAGCTTATTCACTATTATTTCAGTGAGAGCTGAAGTCATGCAGCAATTTATAGGTTCTGCTTCCTCATTTTTATTTACCCCTAAAGACCAAATCTTTTTTAGTTTGTGGCCATAAACAGCACAGATTTCATTTATTTTAATAGAAGCAAACTTTAATCTGACATTTGCAGACAAATGTAAACATTGGGAAAAGGTTTGTATTCATTTCATGGTGAGGCCAGAGATGGAAGAATTCTAATTAGCTGAGATGATTACATCATCATTTAAACTTTTCCTCTTTCAATATCTTAATAAAGTATTTCACATACAACGTTTTTAAGCATTTCAAAAAGTTTTTCTATCATTATTTGAGTTTTTCTCATTTTAGTGTTCCATAGATGTAGCAAATGTGTTTAAAGGCAGGAACATTTGTTTTGATCTCTTAAGTATTTCTGTAAACATTTTGTTAAAATCGTCTAGCATCTGTATTTTCAAAAAAAGGACAACGGAACTGATTCTTACTTCATCCATAGAAAAGCAGAAACATAATATATAGACTTTCTGCCAGTTGGCCAGAGAGTTCAGAGATTATGTTTCTGCTGCGATATGGATGTTTCTGCCTCCATGTGCAGGTCAGTCAAAATAGTTCAGGTGTGAAGTTCACATATTTGCAAAGATCAGTGAGTCCTTTTTTCAGCTATTAGTCAGTGAATACTTAGGCATAAACTCAAGCAATTTCCGATCTGTTTGCAAACAATTAATAAATGATTGGCAACATTAGTCAGCGCATTCATTATAAGAAATGAATCACAGAGATCTAAACTGTACCTCCATTTTAATGGAGCACTTAAAAAGAATCACTTCTCTTTTAACAAAAAGCCTTTTCTGGGAACATTCGTAGTTGGAAGAAAAGAAATGGCACATTAAGAACAGTTTGACGTTCTTATTTATGTGCTTCACATACCTCATCCAGAGAATATCGATTGAGCTCAGAGAAAATATAAGCCACTCTGGAGAGGGAGAGTGAGTAATCTGAATGCTACCTGCAAGGGTTGCATAGAAAGATCTGTGCCTCAAAGCGCAGCACACAAGCTTTCCACTCATTTGAGCCATTTCGGGTTTAAATAAAAAAACAAGTCTTTGTGGCTATCAGGAAACTCTTAGTAGGAGAAGCTGAGTCATAACTGCCTGTTTAGTTTTAAAATGTTCCCAGCTTTCTTCAGGCTGAGATAAATAGCGATTGGCTTTGTTCTCGCCTGCTGAAACTCCCCTGCCTCCACGTTCCCACCCCCTCAGGAGCCGAGCCATCAAGTCTGTTTGTTGAGAAATCTTTCTGTTTCCCAAGCTGGCGAGGCGGCTTTCCCCTCCTGAGGTCTGTCCTCAGCGGCTGTGTCATTCCTGCTGCCGAGGGAAAAGGGAGAGAGTAACTCACCCTGCGATTTCAACTGTAAGGCTCCCCCGCTGCTGACACCTTTTTCTTCTCCAGTTGTAAAAACCCAACGACCTGGTTTCTTTTGAAGAAAATTAGGCCATCTTCTGATGGCACTGGGAAAAAAAATGGGGTGGTGGGTTACACTGAAGCTTTCTTCCTCTCTGTCTCTCTGCTGAAATGTTCATGGATATCAAAGTTTCAGGGGCTTAACGTTTACCCACCCTGCAGAAGTAAGTGCCCTACCTTTTTCTGTTGTGTTTCTCTCTCCAGAGGGACTGAAGACAGGATTGGTTTCAAATACATTTAAAAGCTTCTTTTACTCCTTGATTGAGACATCTGGTAGCTTGACAATGTAGCTTTGTGGCTGCAGGGCAAACCACCTCAGGGTTATGGAGCATTGTGTGCAGCAAGGTGGGGAAAAAGGAAGAACTAAGCCTGTGCCAATTCACCTGTGAGGTCAACATCAGCTATGTAAAGGCTTTCCTGATTATAGCTAACTGTTATAGCTAACTGTTGTTCAGTTGTGGGCATTCTTGTGTTTAAAAGGTGGTTTTCCAGTGAGTACTGGGTGATGGACTGACAGAGATCTGTGTTACATTGCTGGCATGGCTGGAGACTGTCTTCCTCACATCCACATTTAGATGGCTCTTTTTTAGTTTAAAATAGTTTCTTATTGCTTTGCTCCATTCAGACCTGCTGCTCTTTCCTCTCACAGATTTGTATTTTGCAGTCCTAGAAGTCCTAGAGCCACCTGTGGCAAAGCTAAACTCAAGTTTTCAGTGAGGAGCTGAAAGACCCCATGGTAGAGATGATGGCAAATGCTTCTGGAGCTCAGCAGCCACCCTTCAATAACCACAAGTTTGTCACCGAAGGTGTTGAAGAAAGGATTTGCATTTAATTGAAGATCTTGATTTATAGTTTCCTGAAGAAAAAAAAAGTGTTAAGCAGAGCAATGGCCAAAGATACCTTGTTCAAGTTGCAAATTTCGCATAGACTTAGTAGAGATTAGGGGAATTTTACACATCTGTGTGGACTAGTTGAGCAGGTCAGAGGGGTAGTTTATTTGTTTTATGTTATAAAATATCTCCTATATGTCACATCTGACATACCACGGTATTTGCCTCTGGGAATATAGAGCTCATGGTTTATTAGATGGTTTTATTAAGTATTTTGGGGCTTTTTTGCTATGTGACAGAACCTTCCCTCTGGAGATGAAGCCAAAGAGATTGATGGGGTGTGGGCTTTACTTACAAACCTTGAGTGACCCTGTAAAAGCCATGTAAGCAAAAGATTAGCTAGTGCCTAAATGAAGCACTTGGGGGCTTGTAATGTATAGAGGAAAAATATGAGCGACACACACGTAAAATCAGATCAAACACACAATTCCCTTGCTTTCTGCATGTGACAAATACAGGGCCACCCTACTGGCTTCTCTAAAGGTACGGTGTCACCATGAATGTAGCTGATCTAAATCTGCCCTGACACTTGGAAGGGCTGCTGTGCCTTCCCACCCTGCTGACACCTGCACCCCGGGACTAGGTCAGGGAGAGCGTCTTCCCGGGAATTCAACAAAAGGAGAAGAGTGCAGCAGTTGCCATATCTCCATAAAGCAATGATGAAACTGCAGTCTCAGGTGTCCAGCTGCTTTGTGCTGTCAAATCAGGGCCTGCATTTGATCCATTGCTTTTGCATCTTTTTTTTTTTTTTTAAAATATAGCTCATAATATGCGAGAACTTAATCACCCAAGGGGCTGGGGAGTGAGGTTAGGACAGTAATTTCTTATCTGAAAAGAAAATACATAACTTTTCAAACATGGCATGTCTTACAATTGCACAGTTACAATTCAATAAAAAAGAACGTTAAACCCACCAAATGTCAGAAAGCCAGTTTATCCACTGTGACTTGGCAGCTTGTAATCATGCTCAGTGGGCTGAGGGAAATTGCATTGTCTTTAATTTTATGATTTCTGAAGCAGTGGGAAATGGCATTTTTACAACAATAGGAAGCCCTCCCCATGATAACTTAGTCTGTGTGTTAGTTGAGGTCAGTAACAGCTGAGGATGAATCTGATTCAGCTTTCTAGAACTGATCAAAGTTAGAGGCCAATACAAAAATGTACCTTTTTTTGCTCTGTGTCTCAGTTTTTTCAGCTGTCAAAGCAGATGCTGAGGTACGGTGAGAAACATGCCAAAACAGGTGAAGTGCTTACTGCATGGGCAGTGCCAGCAGGTCCAGCCTGCCGTTCCTGAGTTTCTCTTCCCTGCTAGACCTCGGTGCCCTGTGATAGAGCAGACCCTCGAGCCCAGTATACACATTTGTCTATGAAATGGGTGCTAATGCCTGTTCTCGTTGCAGAGCTGTTGGTGAGTTTTTCCAGAGCGCCTCACTGATGGGCTGCTTTGCTATGTTGTCAGGTTGTGGAGGAGAACTCTCTGGCCCTTCTGGTTCATTTCACAGCCCTGGCTACCCCAACAGATACCCAAGCAATAGGGAATGCATCTGGTACATTCACACAGCTCCTGGTAGCAGCATTCAACTCACCATTCAGGAATTCAACATTGAATATCACCCAAACTGCAACTACGATGTTTTGGAGGTAAGAGCATTAGATTTACTTCTCAAAAATACACAAGTTACATGCTTTTCTGTCTGGAGCAGATAATCCCAAGAACTGCAGGAGTAGAACAAACAGTTCTACTGCAGTTTCCAGATGTTGTCACAGAAGCCACAATGCTCTTAGTATTTTTTGCTTTTATGCCTTTGGTGTCTGTATACCTTAATCAATAATGATGCTAGGCACTGTACACTTCCTAACAAGAGACAAAACTGCTTTGAAAACTCAGTCTTAAAAAGTCCACCTTTTACAAAGAACTAAGTGTAGGGTACTGTACCATGGAGATAAAATTTCCTGATGTAAAGGAAGATAATGGATCACTGGGGGGATAACTAAGGTGAGACCTTGTGTAGGACCTTCCAAGGAAGTGGGGAGGTTTATAACCCTGAGCGCTGAAAAGTGTGAAGAATCTTTGTACTCAGAAAAAAGAATAAAAGAAGCGGCAGTGTCCTAGTCAGCTTAGGGTGGTGGAACAAGGAGAAAAGGGACCTCTCTAAGAGTTTACTGACCTTTAAGAGATCCATAAGACTGGATGGTCCTGTTATATACGACATCTTTGTGCTCATGTTGGGAAGCAGCCAGGTG
>VYZW01036062.1:40705-51552 GCA_013401315.1 Balaeniceps rex
CTCATGTTGGGAAGCAGCCAGGTGACCAATCCCAGATAACAGATTTGAATAGACTTCCAGTGCAGGAAGAAGGGATAGGAAATAATTTCAGGAAGAAATTCTTTAGAAGTATAGACTTTCTAGATTGCTCCCACTGAAGACATTTGAGATCACTAGCAGAGGTACAGTTGTTGGGTCTTTCAATGTTAATACATGGGTGACATTTGAATGTTCTTGTAATGAACCCAAAAGATTGATTGAGAGATCTTGTACCACTCCACTGGGGCCTTTCTGATCCTCTTCTCCTGGGTTATGTGATGCGTGACCGGCATACAGCTAGACAGCTTTCTGTCCAGCACCTACACATACTCACTGCTGCCTATTCTTGCCCTTGTAGCTTTGATTTCTCCAGCCTCTTATCCTTAGTACACACTTATCAGCAATATTCTGGAAGACTTAACCCACGTGCCAAAGCAGGTCCTAAATATACAGTTGCCAGATAGCTGATTGCTAAGCGTTTGTGTGAGTAGAAGAGATGTATAACTTAACTCCAGCTTTCTGGCTCTGAAACAGGCTTCCCGAGCTTAGCAATGAAGTGGAAGTCTTGACCAAATGGACACTGTGCTTTGAGTATCCTATTGACTTTGGGACTTCCGTAGGATCTGGGTGTAAGGAAGTTGTTCCATGAATTCTCCATCAGTAGCATTGGCAAGTATGACTGTATGTCACATTGCTGACACCAGTGCCTGTGATTAGGTGACCTGTGTTGGCTGGTTTGGGTATTGACGAAATCTGCTATATTGCAGCTTCATTGTTGTTTGTGCCTAAAATGACTAGATTGAAGCCAATTTGCCTGTAAGCTTCAGTTATGCCTCTGTTGCCCAGAGGAATCCATTAAATAGCGACAAAATCTGTCTGCTGTGGTTGACCATTTCTTGAATAGTGCAAGGACAATGCCTACATCTACAGGTGGTCACCCAGGAGCTATCATGATCCAGTAAGAGTACAGATGGCCGGCAACCATTTGCTTGACAACTTTTTGACTAGTGGGGGGCCTGGCCTAAAACCAATGAGCGGGTTGCTGGACACAAATTGCTTAAAGAGTTGTTTAAGAGGATCCTACAGTTTGCTGCTCTGTGTCCCTGAACAAGGTATTCACCTTAGGTTTTGGGTTTTCTTTCTTTACCATTTCAAACTTAGTTTCTATGCTTTACTTCTTTCCAACGTTACTCATTCATCAGCTCAGATGCCCACCTTGCTATTTGAACTTCCCTGCCTTCCTGCCCTCAGAATTGGCATGTCTCTGAGTCACCTGTCTCCTGACCTTGGCTCTTCCAGTTCCCAACACCTGTCTCTGATCTGCTGACAGATAACCTAATGTAAATCAACTTACTGAGGAAAATTGGTTCATGTCTTACTGCAAGATCAAAGGCTCTGCCTGGCAGCGTATAGCTTCCTCTGCCAAACTGCAGGCATTTGGTGGAGCTTTATGTACCTTGCCACATACGTATTTTCTTGCTTTTGTTATAAAATTACACATTCACAGCATGATTGATATAGTCTGCACAGAACAAATGATGACTCACATTTAGTGGGGGGAAAAAAAAGTTGTTAACCATTTTCAGGAGCTGCCCTATCTTGTAATCTTCTTTCCTGTAGTTGTCTACATATGTCCAGGCTGAAAACCACACACACAAAAGTTTGAAAAGTGTTAGAAAAAAGAGGTTCCTGGTGTGCCTTTGACACAGTGTGTTTCAGTGATCACTAAGGTTCCAAACTTCTTTCACATTATCTTCCCAAGAGTATCCTGTCTACCAATTCTTCGGATTTTGAAGTCTGCTTTTTCTCATAGTTATTCTCCTGATTTCACTTTTTCCTTATCTCTGAATACTGAGTTCTACCGCTTCCTGTTTTCTTTCAAGCCAAATAACTTTCCAGTTTTAATAGGAAGTCAAAATCAGTACTAAAGTAGCTCTGCACTCTACTGTCCCTCCCTGTCCCATTAACTCTCTCTACTCTCTGAAATAAGAAGCTGTCTTTAGAATGTTGCAATAAATTGTGTTCTTTTCTGTTGCTTTTCCAAAATATATTACCTTGTAATAAAAATTCCCCAGTAATCACAAAACTTGCTCACCTGGATGCATTTAGCTTTTGCTTAGAAACACCCTCACCCCTTTGACATGGCAGAGAATTGTAGGAAAATTCTAAGAGATCTTTCCCATCGCAGCACCTTTGCTACTAACTTCATTTTTATACCACAGTTTCTTGAATATTTCTCTCTTGCACATTTTTCTGAAGCATATTTGTTCCTGTGAAATGCAGCAACTGTCTCCCTTGCCTTTCCTTTGACAATGCATCCTAAACAAGCTGTCCTTTCCATGTCAGTATTCCAGTCCTGCCATATGTTTCACCAAGATTGTGCAATAATAGTTACGTGGCTCCTGCATGCTCAAGTGCTTGACACATTCTTCTTTAATCCTCCTCCTCCTTGTTTCTTTTATGACACTGTTGCACTGTCTTTCTCTCTTCCCTATCAGATTCCATTCCTTTTACAAACACCCAGAAGCAAATTTTAAGTTGTTCTTAAAGATGTTTTCAAGAAATGTTTCATGGAAATAGAAGCCATCATTTTGGACACAATGAAAGAGTTAAAAATATTTTTAAAGTGTCTTCTATTGAAAATGCATACATAGAGAAAAATGACCATGCCTGTTTTGTTAAATTATGACATCTTTGCTTTAACGTGGACCAGATTTTTGTAAACTATAAATATATTCTGCCACAGCAAGATGTAGCTCTGAGCTGGAAAGGAAGTAACCCTGTCAATCTATTGCACTTCCAAGTTTTTATCAGATGCTCTGGTTTTCTCATTTAAATAAAAAGAAACATCAAGTATTACCATAATCCATAATTCTTAATTCTCTGTCAAAGCCGGGCTCTCTCTTTGCTGGCAGTTATATCTGAACAGGGATCAGTTTTATTCCCAGAAAAATCTGTGTCATGAGGGTGACCAACCATATAAAAACAGCTTCCTGTTCCTCATAACTCTGGAATGCTGACTGTTAACAATAAATGGAGCTAACGGGGCAGAAGCAAATGATAAGAACAGATTAAAACCATGGGCTTTATGGCAGTGTCCTGCATCCCCGCTATGCCTTCCAACATCATTTTATCTCTGGATCAGGTGCTCTGGTCAGACCTAAATGTTTGTATTTTTATTTTTATCTGTTTGCAGCTCAGACATCCTGTGACTCTTTGTGAACCACGCCCTGGAACTCATTCTTTCCATCCATTCTCTTTTCCCTCTTCTTTTTTCATGTGGTAACTATTGGTTTTCCTCTATGTAGCCAAAAGTAACATTTTATTGTTTTTTGTCATGGAAACACTCTAACTTGTTTTTGTTCCAGCCCTTGTGAAAGCATCTGATTAATTGAACTGGCATAAAGGAGAAAAGAAAATACACTCCTAACTGTAAAAAGCATGCCTTTGACTGTGCTTTTTATTTTGAAACTGTGCAGAAGGCCATTGCCAAACAGTTAACAATGTAAAAGAGTCCCACAAACCTTAGATTTCCATCAATATTTCTTCTCCATCCTTAATTCTCTTCCAGCAGGCCACCTATCTATAAGTGTTCAGCTTGGGCAAAGTTAATTTCTGAGGTAACACTACAGAAATCAGCAGGGTTTGTGGTCCCCTTGCCCGTGGTGTGCAGACGGCCCCAGGGAGCAGCAGGGATGATGTGAGAGGCTGGTCCGTGATGCTTATTAGATGCATATTAGAAACTCCTGCTGTTTCCTCTGCCACATAGCTTCTCTGGGCTGGTTTAGATGATTAAGAACATGTGTTCCTGCTAGATCTCATGCTGTGGCTCTGACTCAGGGAGTATACCACAAACACATTTTAAAATTCACATTTTGAACAGACTTCTGACAAATGCAGCTGTCACTGGGCCTCACAAGCAGCCAAGCAGTAAGATTTTGCTGAAGACACTGAGCTTCCAGTGGACAAACATGCTTCTTCCCCAGACTGTAACTGCTTCATTACAGATTCTTAATCTGAGCTGTGATTTCATCCATCCACTTCTCTTGAATGCCTTGAGACAATTGATTGAACAGAGGAGCCATTATCTATTCGAGTCATGCAGCCTCCCTGCAGAATGAAAAAAAGTGCTCTCAGTCAAAATTGAAACGTTTAAGCTATTAAGCCTGTGTAATCAGCCACTAAAACAAAATACAGTCTTCTGAACATCTAACAGACTATGATGTTTATAAAAAAATTAATTCCTTCTTTCTTCTGGGGATGCAAGCTTCAGCTTCTGAGGTCTCACATTACTCTGGAGTCACTGAATATTTTTTCCAGTTAAAAAAAAAGTTCCTTCCCTTATACCTCTAACTGCAGAGCAGTGTCAGGCACCATGAGCAGTTAGTGAGCACACGATAAATCAAATTATGTAGCAATGCACTACACTTAGCCCTGGAGGTGGTGGGACTAGCTCAGCTATTTGTAAGACTTGCTCAGTTATTTATCTTGGACAGAACCCAAACTTCTTCTAAAGTTAAAAAGTATCTGGCAGAGTTTATTAAAATACTGAGTTTCCCCTCATCTAGAAGGGATCAGAGGCAAAGGGGCCATATAGAAGGTTGGTTCTTAGAGTACTGCCACTTTCTGAAAGATATACATGGATTGCTTTTTTTGACCTTTTTGATGTTTGTCAGACTAATAAAATATTGGAGCAGACTTGAGGTGCTACTGGTGGGAAAATCCTGATGGGACTTATTGCCTTATCTTCCTATTCTCTGGTTTTGTTGTTAGAACTTGCCATGCTCTAGTTTAGCTTTAGGTTTTATACATAAAATATGCTCATACAATCTATCTATTGCTAATTCAGTTGCTGAACGACAATAGCACACTCTTTATTTGGTATATCACTTTAACAGTATTCACTGTTGAGGTTACTGTCAAGCTGACTTTTGCAGCTGCTGTCCTACCAGGGACGTACCAATAGAAGGTGGGAGACCCTTAATATCAGGTGGCATTTCATTAGCATGCAAGAAGCCCTCAGCACAGGAAAGACGTGGACCTGTCGGAGCGGGTCCAGAGGAGGGCCACAAAAATGATCAGAGGGATGGAACGCCTCTCCTATGAAGAAAGGCTGAGAGAGTTGGGATTGTTTAGCCTGGAGAAGACAAGGCTGCGGGGAGACCTTATTGCAGCCTTTCAGTACTTAAAGGGGGCTTATAAGAATGGTGGGGACAAACATTTTAGCAGGGCCTGTTGCGATAGGACAAAGGGCAATGGTTTTAAACTAAAGGAGGGTAGATTTAGACTAGATATAAGGAAGAAATTTTTTACAATGAGGGTGGTGAAACCCTGGAACAGGTTGCCCGGAGGGGTGGTAGATGCCCCATCCCTGGAAACGTTCAAGGTCAGGTTGGATGGGGCTCTGAGCAACCTGATCTAGTTGAAGATGTCCCTGCTCATTGCAGCGGGGTTGGACTAGATGACCTTTAAAGGTCCTTTCCAACCCAAAGCATTCTATGATTCTAAGAAGCCAAGAAAATTTAATCATTGAAGGCACTAGGCACCAAAATCATATGTCTGGTTTTGAAAATTGCACTGAGCATGTGTGTTTCCTTCAGCTTTGAGAGGGAAGACTAAGAAAGGTGAGCCAGTTCCACCAGTTATAAATGGGCTCAAACTAAAATCCCACATCCCTTTTAGAAAACAAGAAACAGGATTAACAAGGCTTCAGCACTGCCATCTAATTCACTTGAAATGGTTTAAAAATGCATTATAAAGTACACAGTAGTGACGATGATGTTTAAGAGAGTGGTGGTTTTCTGGTTTATAACTGCCTGAGGCACACTCTTCTGAGTAGGAAATAATTACTCTTAAAAGTCAAAATGTGTCTTCTGTGGGAAATATGTATGATATATATCCTTGTTTCTGAAGAGTATTATTAAAATGTCATTTACTTGATGTATTGGGTTTGCATGGCAAGGTTTTGGTAGCGGGGAGGCTACGGGGGTGGCTTCTGTGAGAAGCTGCTAGAAGCTTCCCCTATGTCCAATAGAGCCAATGCCAGACGGCTCCAAGATGGACCCGCCGCTGGCCAAGGCNCCTGTGGTGAAGACCATGGTGAGGCAGGCTGTCCCCCTGCAGCCCATGGAGGTGAACGGTGAGCAGATATCCACCTGCAGCCCGTGGAGGACCCCACGCTGGAGCAGGTGAATGCCCGAAGGAAACTGTGACCCCATGGGAAGCCTGTGCTGGAGCAGGCTCCTGGCAGGACCTGTGGAGAGAGAGGAACCCACGCTGGAGCAGGTTTGCTGGCAGGACTTGTGACCCTGCGGGGGACCCATGCTGGAGCAGTCTGCTCCTGAAGGACTGCACCCCATGGCAGGGACCCACGCTGGAGCAGTTCGTGAAGAACTGCAGCCCGTGGGAAGGACCCACGTTGGAGAAGTTTGTAGAGGACTGCCTCCCGTGGGAGGGACCCCACATTGGAGCAGGGGAAGAGTGTGAGGGGTCCTCCCCTGAGGAGGAAGGAGTAGCAGAGACAATGTGTGATGAACTGACCGCAACCCCCATTCCCTGTCCCCCTGCACCGTGCAGGGAGGGAGGAGGTAGAGAAAGTCGGGAGTGAAGTTGACCCCAGGAATAAGGGAGGGGTGGGGGGAAGGTGTTTTAAGATTTGGTTTTATTTCTCTTCACCCTACTCAGTTTTGATTGGTAATAAATTAAACTGATTTTCCCCAAGTTGAGTCTGTTTTGCCCATGACAGTAATTGGTGAGTGATCTCTCCCTGTCCTTATCTTGACCCACAAGCTTTTCATTTTATTTTCTCTCCCCTGTCCAGTTGAGAAGGGGAGTGATAGAGCGGCTCTGGTGGGCACTTGGCATCCAGCCAGGGTCAAACCACCACACTTGACCAAAATCCCGTAGTTTGGATGTTGATTCTGCCATTGAAGTCAATAAAATTGCAACGTTTTTTGTTTTATCAGAAGGAGTGATGAAATCTATCCTCAATTTAATAATCAGTCTTAACTGTGCCTTTAAACATAAAGGGTGCAAAATATCAGCACAAGTTGCTGCAAAGAGATACAGTTTGTTTGCACAAGCACACAAAAAAATCTGGTTTTATATCCCCACAGAAACAAGGTGGGGATGGGGGAAGAAGAATGTGGCAAAGTCCCCAAAGCAGAAAATTCTTATTTAATGCAAGGCTGTTTTGAAATCATCTAGAATTTCATACTTGCGCCAGGTGGTTCAGATAGCAACTAAACCTGCAGAGAAAATAACTTTATTAGCTACTCTACATTTCAAAACGTGGAATCACTTTCAATACTTACAGAATTTTTTTTCTTCTAGCTAAACAGTTCTCATGCATTCTGTGTGGCAGACAGTCTTTGAAAAACTGTGACAGTGTTTCTTCCATTTTTTAGGTCTATGGTGGCCCTGATTTCCTCTCTCCTAGGCTAGCCCAGCTGTGTGTTTCAAGATCAGCACAGAACCCACTGCGAGTCTCTACTACTGGCAATTCAGCCATTGTCCATTTCAAGACAGATGCAGCAGTGACAGGGAATGGTTTTAATGCCTCCTGGCAAGAAAATCCGGGTGGTGAGTATACTGATTAATACCAGGAGAAATTCAGGAAGTCTGAGAATCACGGATCAGCCATGCAAGCATTTAAAGTAGTCAAACAGCACAGGACTGAAAACTGAAGGAGAATTTGGGTGTTACTGGATTTGGTAACACTAAGAGATGCTGAAAAACACACAGAGTCAAAAATTGTCTAACTAGCTGAAATCTAGGCCTATTTATGTATTTTGTAACAGTCTACCTTGTTGGGGTTTCTTCTCTACATAACTAATCAAGATATCCCTGTAATCAGAAGAGAACTTTTGCATGCTAGCAGTTCTCCCCACCCACTCACCCACACAGAGTCCTTTATTAGCTGAATGATGCTTTTGGTTTTAAACTGTAAAGTGAAAAATATCTGAGAATGTGGCTTAACTTGGAGAACTCGGCAGACTCCAAAAATATTTGGAGTGATTAGCAAATACTTGAACTCTATAAGGTTCATCCATCCCCCATGCGATTATTTGTTCAAAGCTTTACTGGCAATCAGTAAAAGAAGAGACATGCTTAAAAGACCCAACCACGTGTCTCTACATGGGAGTTCTTATGAAAAGGCCAATTATCAGAAAATAATTGCAATGAAAAGTGAGGAGAGGCAGATTTTAATTCGTCCAGTTTTGCTTGATTAAGCACACTGATTCATTAGTTTGTCAAGGTTTATACTTCTCCATTCTCACAAGTTTTATGAGAAGGGCACAAGATTTTTTTGAATAAAAGAAGTCTACAAGAGTCCTTTGAATGAATCCCCTTCTGAGATCTGGCAGCTTATTTTTTCTACTTTGGTGCCCTGAAGCTTTCTCATCCCTTTACAGCATCTTGCCTGTTGTACTCCACCCCCTCTCTAGCCTCTAAAATACCCGCTCACCAGAACGCAATTAACAGTATCTTTTTTATCCTTCCAGCAGGCTGCCTCCATCTACAGCAGTCCCAAGGTCTTTCTCTCACCCTCCTCCGTCCCTTTACAACATATAAAAGTCCATTTGTTTGTGTTAGTCCTATTGAAAGCCCTAGCACTTCCCGCACAGGATCCATCATTCCAGGCTATTTAGATATTCATGAGCATTGGAGCTGTTCTGGTCAGAAATACCTGAGGGTGGAGTCCTTAGGAAGCCCTCAACTGCATGGGTAGAGAAGTAGAAACTTGAGACTTGCAATTGTTTTACTGCTCATGGGGAAAGTGGAGCTCCTAGCTGTCTTATATTTTCAGGAGTGGTTTTCTCACCCCTATGTTCAGCTAGGCCTAGTCATCGCTTTCTCAGTGTAGTAGGTCTGTGGCATTCATGTGAATGGTATTTTTGATTGCTTTTACAATATCTAGGATAGAGGAATAGCAGCGCTAATGCTTCAGCATTTACAACATCTACTACCAGCCTGGGGCTAGAAAGAAACATTACTGACAAGGATTATTGTTGCATATTCACCAATAATGATAATGTTATACTTTCCCGATAGTCATTTCTATTGACTTCTGTTGCGGACAGGACACTTCAACAGTTGGAGCACTCATCTTAACAAAAGTTTAATGTAGAAAATATAAAGATGGAGGTGTTCTTCCCTTAGTTTAAAAATAGAGGTGGAATCTCCCTAAGTATAACAGAGCTTGTGATTAAAACTGATTATGTCTTTTTCAGGCTGTGGTGGTATTTTCCAAGCTACCAGTGGGGAAATCCATTCTCCAAACTATCCTCAACCTTATAATAATAACACAGATTGTTCTTGGGTTATCCAAGTTGACTACAGCCACAGAGTCCTATTGAACTTCACGGATTTTGACATTGAAAATCACCATTCGTGTAACTATGACAATGTTGCAGTAAGTAACAACAGAAATTTCAAAAGTTTCCTTAATAAGTCTGGTGAAATGCTTGGAAAAGAGGAAGCTTACTGTGCAACCTAGGCTGCAGTTGGTTTCAGACTGGTAGTTACATAGTCATATTTATTCACTGATGAGCTAAGTCTTAAATTTACAGCTAAATAGTTATAATCTAGTTCCCTTTGCTTCACCAAGGAAGCAGGCTTCACAAGTGTATTTCTGCATTCTTCCAGGTTCCCACTTATATCTGGGGGGATCTTTTCTTGAAAGCAGTGCATGCTGCATCCTGGCACCATGTTTTTCCTTTTGGTGGTGTGAGTTTAGTTAGTACTGCAGGAATAACCTCATACATAGATGGCTGTTATTATGACACCCTTTCCCATTTATAGTGCAGTTTACCACAGCTTGCTCCAAGCCACAGAACGGACTGCCCACATATACAATAGATTGCCCACCCTGTTACAAACTCAGGAGAGACGGAGGTCTACATCCAGAGGGAATTGTAGCTGCCTGGTTTTCTTTATGTATGCACTGTGTATTCAGGTGCTCCTCAGCTGTCTGTTTAATTGCTTCATTAGAGCTGCTGCTCTCTTAAAAGCTTCACATTGCTGTTGGTTTGTGAGCTTTTGTTGATGTCACAGAAATTCAAGTTACTGCTCAATCAGTGCACGACAATGAAGAACTCTCCATGTCTCCACTTGGCCTTTTGGGAGCAGGGATGTGAAATCCTGACCTTTGATGTCAAATTGCACTTCACTCACTACAAAGGCATGTGTGATCAGTACCAGTCAGAAAAAGCGCGGTGGCTGTAGCCCAAAATCCAGCTTTCCTCTCCTTGATAAACTGTCATTCACAGAGAACTCAATTTGGCAGGAACTGAGACTCTTTTGAAAACAGCATCAGTTTTAACAGCATTGCCTCGTAAAGCTTTTTTGTACTGAACCAGAAAAAAGGAAATGTGTCCCCATTTTGCTGAGCAGAACTGAAGATTTCATTTGGCCACAAAGCATCTGTGTACAATGACTGTTCATTTTTTTTCTGGTTCTGAAGCATAGGGAAATACAGTTATGTCTTTTTATTTACATTGTTTAACCACATCAGGGGAATCACTGAAAGGGAAATTCTATTGGAAAAATTTCCAAGTCTGTGATATCACACAGGAGTAGAAAATCAGATTGCCTGACAGAAACACAGGCCATCTGAAACAGCAGTACTGGTAAAAATGCCCCCCAAAATTCACAAATTAAGGGCTAAATTCTGAAAAGACTTGATATACAAGTTTCTCTCTTAAACCTGATGCCAATGGATGTATGTACCTATCTAAACACTTTGTAGAGTACTCAGCTCCATGAGCTCCTTGCAGTTACAGGCACAACTCCCATTACCTTTCTTTATAGGCCGGATAGAGGCACTG
>VYZW01036064.1:0-11058 GCA_013401315.1 Balaeniceps rex
TGAGGTCGGCCTTGCCCCGCGCCTGGGGCACCCGCGCCAGCGCCAGCTCGGGGCACAGCGCCCGCGCCTCCGTCGCCCACATCCCGCGGGACACGCCGAAGGCGCGCGCCTCGTAGCTCACCGCGATGATCCTGCGAGACACGGAGGGCAGTGCAGGGCGAGCGCGGCCCGGCACGGCCCCGCGGGGAGGGGTGCAAGGAGCCGGGGCCGCCGCCAGCCCGCCGCCGCCGGTACCTACCCGCCGCCCTGCCACTCGGCGTACTGCACCACGGCGCAGGGGCGGCCGCGCAGCTGCGGGGCGAGGCGCTGCTCCACCTGCATGAAGAAGCAGGNNCTCCACCTGCATGAAGAAGCAGTCCATGTCCACCAGGGCCACTACACGCTCCCGCCCCCGCGACATCCCGGAGCCCCCGCCCGCCCGACTGACTGACTGACTGACTGACTGACTGACCGACCGACCGCCCACTCGCCCGGCGGGGTGGAGCGCCCCGCACCACCCCGCCTCACCGCGCCGCCTCCCGGGAGCCGTAGTCCCCCGCGCGGGGCACGCCGGGAGTTGTAGTTCTCGGGTGCGGGGTCGCCGCCAGGGTGAGCGGCGCATGCGCATTCCCCGCCACCTCCCTTCCCCCGCCAGCTCCTCCCCCCCCAGCACATGCGCAGAGCCGCTGCGGTGCCGCGCGTGCGCCGCGTGCCGGCCGCCCCCTCCTCTCGCCTGTCCGTGGCCGGTGGCGCGGGCCCGCCGCCGCCGCCATGTCCGCCGAGCAGGTGAGCAGCCTCTGTGAGCAGCTGGTGAAGGCGGTGACGGTGATCATGGACCCGGCCTCTACGCAGCGCTACCGCCTGGAGGCGCTCAAGGTACCTGGCCGGGGACGGGAGGCGCCGGGCTCTGGCCACGCGGGGTGCCCCGTCCGCACGGCTCCGGGGCCCGCTCGGGCCCGGCGGGCGAGAAGGGGGGCGGCCCGGCTTTGGCCAGCCCTCGAGGCGCTGGGAGTCGTCAGCGTGCTCCCCGAGGGGTTGGGGCTGCGCCCCCCCCCGCCCCGTTACCGGCCGCTCCTTGGCCGCCCCGTGCCCGCAACTGTGTTTTAACTGCGTGTGCGTGTCTCCGGTCCTTTCCCAGTTCTGTGAGGAGTTCAAGGAGAAGTGTCCCATCTGCGTGCCCTGCGGGCTGAAGCTGGCGGAGAAGACGCAGACGGCCATCGTGCGGCACTTTGGCCTGCAGATCCTGGAGCATGTGGTCAAGTAAGGCAGCTCATCCTGCCGCCTGTGCTCCTGTGCCGGGGAAGGGTGCTGGCCTGCTGCCACGCAGCCAGTGGCGTGGGATCTGCTCCTGTTCCAGCACCTCCCGCTTCAGGGTGGCACTTTCAGGACGCAGAGAGTCTGTTCTACAGCAGAGGACAGTTGCTGTTGTGCTCGGTTTCTTTCTTCCTCTGTAAAAGAAGGAGAGGAAGGAGAGGCAGGTTGGGAAGGTTAATTTACTGAGCTCTAAGACACATTGACATGGCAAGATGTAAATAAACACACAGGGTTATCAGTAGGTCTTTGTAGCATTCTCTGTCATTAGCCTTCTGCTAACAAAGAGGCTTTGTATTCAGTTCTGAGATT
Organism: Balaeniceps rex; assembly: GCA_013401315.1. Lineage (NCBI taxonomy): Eukaryota > Metazoa > Chordata > Aves > Pelecaniformes > Balaenicipitidae > Balaeniceps > Balaeniceps rex. Next base: position 1,603 of record VYZW01036064.1, read on the forward strand.
CCTCTCTCTGCCGCCTCTACAGACCTGATGCTTTGTGCTTTTGCTACTGCTTCTCATCTCTGTTGACCTCAGTGGTGTACGCCCATTTGCCAGCAGTTGTAACTCAGCCTTTTCATTAAGGGATTGGGCACTGGCAGAGTCAGCAAGCTGTAGTGTTTCTCTCTAGTTTAGGCAAAGAAGTGATGGTTCATTGAGAATCAACTCAGAGACCTTTATAAATGTTTTGACTGGGTGTCCTTTTTGTTTCTCTCTTTTTTTTTTTTAAAAAAAAAAAACATCCTCTTTCAAACAGGTTCCGCTGGAACAATATGCCTCGCCTAGAAAAAGTTTATCTAAAGAATAATGTCATGGGCCTCATATCCAGTGTAAGTACCTTCTACCCCAGACTGTTCTCTGAAACATGGTTCTCTCACTTGGAGATAGAAAATGGGAGCAAAAGGAAAAAAGCTGTTAAGTAGCACAGAGGACCTGAATTCAATTCTGCATTTCATTACTTTCTTGCTGTGCATCCCTCATTGTTCTAGTGCTTTTCTCTGTCTTGTAGTCAGGTCAATAACCATGTCACCTCACATGGCAGGAAGTTGTGAGGCTTGTGTAACATGTATAAGGTACTTTTCTTAGAAGGAAATTCAGTAAATACGGATGTTCTTATGCTTTACAAGAATACTGAAGTCATTATCTTAGTCGTGTTTTCTCTGTTGTTGTGATTGCTCTCGTGAGACCTTCTTTTGAGGAAAATCCTTTTGGCTCCCAGAGTTCACTAGCTACGGGTGCTTGGGAGGGTAGGAGTGTCATCCAAGGTAGCAGGGATGAAGAGCTGCCCAATGTTGTGTTTTGTTCTATTGTTTTTATTTTGTGTGGCTTAGAATATTTGCAACCACTGTGCTTCCTAGGTCAGTATTACAAACGTCTGATGTTTGCTGTTTTGTATCACTCTGCCCCTCTTCTGTCGCAGGGAACTCAAAGTATTCTGGAGGAGGAAAGTCACATTAAGGATGTTCTGTCTCGCATTGTGGTGGAGATGATCAAGCGCGAATGGCCTCAGCACTGGCCTGACATGCTAAAGGAGCTGGATACCCTCTCCAAGCAAGGGGTATGAAACATACCTGTCTGTTCTTTTCTGCTTGCTCATAGTATGGGTTTCAGTCTTCCATCATCCTGAGGAAAGCCTAAGTCACTCATCGTCAGGTGAGACAGGCTGATGATGGACTCAAAAATCCCTGTAAGATAAGTTATTCTAAGAGATGATGTTAGTAGAGAGAGGGCCATCATCCTGTTTTGTTTTCCCAAGGTGTGACTTGTACCTTCATGCATGCTTGCTTTCTCTCTATATCTGAGCTAGTTTCTAGAGATTTTAGTGTTTGAACTGTACTGATGGAGTGTATTTCATTTTGGGACATCAGGAAACTCAGACGGAACTGGTGATGTTCATCCTCCTACGTTTGGCAGAGGATGTGGTGACTTTTCAAACTCTGCCTACCCAGCGGCGACGAGATATTCAGCAAACCCTCACCCAGAACATGGAGAAGATCTTCAGCTTCCTGCTAACTACCCTGCAGCAGAACGTCAACAAGTACAGGCGCATGGTAAGAGTCTCCTTTCCTTGGGTTCAGTCAGTGCTAGAGGCATTTAGAAATTGGGATACAACTCGCAAGTTGTTGGGGAAGCAAGTGCAGAAACTGTCTGAAATTCATTGCTGTCGCTGTGAGGTAGGGATCTGCTGTGGCCTGGAAAGCCAGTGCTGATCAGAGGGACTGAATACACAAGGTTGACAGGGTTAGTGTTGATAGTTTGTATTTGCTAGTGTAAATGGCTTGAGTGGACGCATGTCTCATCCGTACTATTGGAATGCTCCGCTGATGCTAGAGGTGTGTGGCTTAGCAAAACGAAGGTGTGGTTGTGGCAGAAACGGGTAGATTTGGGTTAGTTTATGTAACACAGTGGTAAAGAGATGCCGTCCTGGGCTCGCGTCTGCTCTTTTATGCTGCAGTGGTGTTTGATGAGTTTTTGATGTCTCAGCATTGCAGTTGGGCCTCTCTGGTCCTTTTCTCCAAGAGCTCAGGTCAGGAAGCCCTTTTTTGTCAAGTTGTGAGGAATGCTCTTCTTTTTTGTGTAAAGAGACTTCTTTCCTGAATTCTTACCTAGTCAGAGATGTGCAGGTTGGTCAAGATGGATGGTGAAGGCAAGTCTCTACCCCAGTCTGTTCCTGTGAGAAGAAAGTGGATTTGAGAATGAAGCACAATTGAGAAACCAATCTAGAAATCTCTTGTTCTTTTTTTCCTGTGAATTAAAATCCAGAGTTACACTAAATGTGAAACTGGGAGGCAGTGAAAAACCCTCTCCTACCTGACTTCTGTTCATTTTCCTGAGGCACTGACAGGCTGAACAAACCCACCTGTAGAGCAGACAGTTCTCTGTGCAGTTCATGGTGGTGGGTGGGAGACCCTGGTGCATTTTGTAGTCTGGTTGAAATGCATTTCCAGGTAAGGTTTGAATTGCAATGCTTGAGGCTCTGAAGTGTGGCTGCTTCTGCTAACGGTGGAATCTTTCTGATTGGCAAGGTTGGAGCACCCCAGGAACAAGAAGCCCTCACCACTCCACAGGTTAGCAGATCTTTGGGATATTTGTGCACAGGGTAAATTCTGAGGGTTGGGTGTTCAGTTACCTGTCTGCACACTGAGAGTGGGGGAGATGATGGACAGTTCCCCAAGACCATAATAATCTGCAGTGCTTATAAGTATGCAGTTCTGGTATGGTGTCTCAGTTGTTAAATGTTTGGGACACAACCAGATTAACTTAAAATCACTGCACTGAATACTTTGATGGACAGAGTTTCCAAACCAAAACCTTGCAGCGGAAAGAAATGCTCGTGGTGTCTTTGCATCTGAAAAACAAATCAAACCTGAGTGTCTGCGAGACTCGTTTGCATTAGTCAAAAAGATGGTGCAGGCAGTGCATTGCTGCTGTTAAGTGTTTGGAACTGGGAGTCAGGCTGTAAGCTCTTATCCCAGCTCTCTCTCGAGCTGCCTTTTTGACCATGGACGAATCACTTACCCTTTTCAGACATCAATCTCAGTACATAAAAGCCACCAGTATCTTTCAGAGTCTGGCTTTTGGATGTAAGGTGCTCTAAAAGGTCAAAAGTTTCTTCCCTGGCAGAAAGGGAAGCACCAAAATGCCTTTCCTTCTTGTCCCCTGTGTCTCCCTGGTGCCTGCTGACTGCGGAGTGTCATCTTTTGGATGAGAAGGAAATTGTGGCTTAACTTGCAATTCAAAGTCCTGTTGTCTTACCTGCCAGGGGGCTGTGGAGGTGGTTATGATGGCTGCAGCAATGTCCTGAGCGGGCGACTGTGTTGCAGCCTCTGTCACTAGGGAGCTGTTCTGTGAAGCTGCTTCTGGCTGCGTTCTTGAGAATAAGTCTGTCCAGCAGTGGCTTGGTGGAAGTATGTGCTGTAGCTGCTCACTTACCATCTCTTGTTTTCTTTTTCAGAAGGCTGATCTGGCTCAGGAGCCAAAGGTGAGTGGAGCTACGCGGGAGTTAGTGCATTAGTCATTCTTAAGACCAAGATTGCTTAGAACCAGGCTTCTCCCAGGCTTTGGAGTCTATTACCTGCAATTCTCATTTACGGATGGGTTTGTTCACCCATACTACAAATTCCTGGGGAAGTGAGGCAAAAGTGCAGAAATGCCCAGGCCTTAACGGACATCCTTAGTTTGGGGACTTGGACCCTTCTGCTGCCACCTCACTCTCAGGGTGGTTCCTGATACTGTTCTTCCAGGGAGTGGACAGCTTTATGTGGGAATTGGTGTCTCTCTGACTCTGACCTCTTGCCTCCTCTCTGTTCACAGGCCCAGGCAAACTGCCGCGTGGGGATAGCAGCACTCAACACCTTGGCTGGCTACATTGACTGGGTGGCCCTGAGCCACATCACAGCAGACAACTGCAAGCTCTTGGAGATGTTGTGTCTGCTCCTAAATGAACCTGAGCTCCAAATAGGAGCAGCAGAGTGTCTCCTGATTGCTGTCAGCAGGAAGGTGAGTTCTTCCTCCTCAGCTCCTCTGGCTCCCCTTTGTTTTTCTCCTATTCTCCTATATTATTCTTCAGATTGCCCTTTTATTTAAGAAACAAAATTCAAATTTGGCTGTTTATGTTAACGATACTTAGCGTGAATGTCATGCCAGCACAATACATACAGCAACTGTTGGAACCCTCTCCAACTTCTGTGCTTGCCTCTCCTCACAGTTTTGAAGTTGGTGATCCCCATTAACTTCTTTTTGCCCCACTTTCTACAACTGTGAAGTGGGAAATATTGTCACCAGCTGTGTCATCTGGCAGCTCAGAGCAATGACAGGCAGCATCCAAACAGGTGATTTGACCCATACGTTCACAAGCAGCTTAGTGTCAAGGATGAGTGTTTATCAGCTGGCCTTACATAACTAGCCAGTCTGCAGTGGAGAAGAGTTAATGTCTCAGGATCAGTTTTTCAGTTTAAAGTTCCTGTGGTGGCGTTGCTTGGGGAAATGTCTTGAGATCAGGAATACCTTAAATTTTTTGGCAAGTTTTTACTGAAATCATTTGTGGACTGTAAGCCCCTCTCTAGACAGGATGGAAGGACAATTGGGGATCTCCTAATTTCACTCGCAGGTGGGAATAAATAGTTATGTTCTAATTGAGGCATTTGGCTTATTCTACACATAGGGTAAGCTGGAGGATCGGAAGCCTCTGATGGTCTTGTTTGGAGACGTTGCCATGCACTACATTCTCTCTGCTGCCCAGTGAGTACCATCCTGCTGCTGTAATTTCACACAAAACTGCATACAAATGGCTTTATAGATGTGATTTGCAAAAGATATTGCTGCTCAACTGCAGGAAGCTGGGACTGGGCTAGGAGAGAAGAAAACCACCATTTCTTTTGCAAAAGCTGAAAAATTGCAAGTTTTTTCAAATCCCATAATTGGAGGACAACGTGGTATAAATATCACAGCTTCCCCAGCTTTCTCTTTTAGCCTGAAACTGATCAGGAGGGACTCTTTCAGAGAGGCAATTTCAGAGGTTTTAGATGCCCATAAAGCAGTGCTTCTTGACAATAGCAAAGAAAATCCCACTGCAATAAAATTAAATTGCTCTAGTCCTCTTTTTATCTACAAGATAGATAGCAGTGTGCCTGTTACCTACAGCATGAGTAACTGTGATCCTGTTTTTCCCCCTTCCCTCATTCCCAGGACAGCAGATGGAGAAGGCCTGGTGGAGAAGCACTATGTTTTCTTGAAGAGACTTTGCCAAGTTTTGTGCGCATTGGGCAGCCAGCTATGTGCGTTGCTAGTAAGTCTCTACTGATACCAGCAGCAAGCCTGGCAAGGCTAGTTTTTAGGGCTGGGGGTGAGGCAACACTGAGCTAAGGTAGGACCGGGGTTCTCTCTGCACATTCGTTAGTTGTAGGGTTCTCTCCATGCATTTGGTAGAGGCAGAAATGTCTCTGCTTGCAAGTGGGATAACTGTATCCTCCCAAGTCATAGGAATGTAGAATGGAGGAACTGATTCCAGGCCTCTGCTGCAGCAAAAATCACCTCCTATAACCTCTGTAAAATGCTGAAGCTTTATTGAAAACTGGTCAAGTTCCTTGCTGTCTACTGCTACAGAAAAACTACTCCAGGAAATTACTCCTGTGTTGGAAGCCTTTCAATTCTCCCTATTAAAAATAACTCAGTATACTTGTTTGTTCTTGTACCAAGATTCTCTCAAGATGAAGGAAGAAACAGGTTTTGTTCCTGCTGTTCATCTTTCTGATGCTTTGTGTCAATGTTGAGATGAAGATGCACACTGATACTTCGTATGCCATGCTGGCTGCTGAATTCCTGGTCCCTCCATTCAGCACAGACCTACAGTAAGGAAGGCAGGCTTGTTGAGAGATGTTGAGAGATGTTGTTCATGGAGATACTGAGGCAGCTAGCCTGTGCAAGTGATAGAGCAGAGTAAATTCTCATAGGGAGGGAAAGAAAAAAAAAAAAAGCCTTTGAGAATTTATCCCTAAAAAGAATGGACAACAAACAAACAGTGTGTTACTACTTTCAGTGACTTCACTTGCTGTTAGGCAGTGGGAGCTGTTAGTACATAATGAAGTAATGAGATGGGGGTTTGAGTCCTCTCATCCAGATTGACTCGGGAGAGGCAGCACTGAGCTGTGCAGTTCCAGAACAGGGATCTTGAGGGCACCAGGTCATATTATGCTTAGTGAGGAGCAGAAAAACCTTGAATTTATGGCTCCGGGTAAAATTTACTTTCCTGACAAACTTCCCGGAAATTTATTGAGATGTCCATACGTTAAATGCAGGAAACATTTGGAGAAATGGGAGTGAAATCATCTGGGTGTATTTGCTTGTGAAATTCTGCAGTCTGCAGTTGAGAATTGCTCCACCTCGGTACTGCTCAGTGGGCTTGACCCAATAAGAGTAAAATTGTGACTCATGGCAGCAGCACCAGCAGTCATGAATTTGCTTTTAATGGAACTCCAGTATCTGCGAAGTCACCCTTTTTTCTTGAACGAGGGTGGTGCTGTCTCCAGAACCCCCAGGCTGGTCAGCAGAACTTACTACTCCTCAGGTCATACTGCTTTCAGAAAAAATAGCAGTTGTTCGGTGTTTTTCTCTGTGCTCCTTTACAGTCTGTGGCCTTGGATGTGATGCTTCTACTTTACCCAGAGACATACCACTTGTGAGCCCAGCATGATATATAGTTAGTATTTTGTCTGAAATTGTTTGCCTTCCTAATAGGGCTCAGATTCTGATGTGGAAACGCCAACCAACTTTGGAAAATACCTTGACTCGTTTTTAGCCTTTACAACCCATCCTAGCCAGGTATGTAAAGGGCTGAAAGTCTTGTGTATGTCTATGTAAGAATGTGTGAATGCATAATTGAACTAACCTATAGAAAACTGCAGAACTTCAGCTGCCAAATATTGCTTTCCAGGCTCTCCATTTCAGCTGAAGACCTGGAAGGCAGAGTGGTTTCTCTGCCATTACCATTCCATTAGGAACAGTGCCTGACACAGAGGCGCTGAGTAGAAAGTGCAGAATTTGCAATCAGTCCTATTATTTACTTAGAGATTTTTAGCATTCTGGAAGTTTGGGTTGAGCCTGCAAGGTGCCTTGGATTCAACTGAATAGTCAGTGTAATTTGCTATTGCCTTCTGATAGCAACACTTAAAGTTAGCAGTGGAGATTCCAGCACTGAAATCCTTCTCTGTTCCCCTCTTTTCCCTCCTCCCCCCAGTTTCTGCGCTCTTCCACCCAGATCACGTGGGGAGCCCTCTTTCGGCATGAAGTTCTGTCTCGCGACCCCTTGTTGCTGGCTATGATTCCCAAGTATCTCCGTGCATCTATGACCAACTTAGTGAAGGTATGTGGGAACTGTGGCCAAATAGGTGTGAGAAGGTGCCTAGGTGAACATGGCCTGTGGATCATGGGGGAGAAACTACATTTTTATTGTGTCTGCAACAGACATGATCTCCAGGCCGCTGAGCAAACAGCTCTATCTCAGCATTTGACTGTCTGCTCCTTGCCTTTAGTCTTCATCTCCTGGTGTTAGCTGTGATGGGTGACTTCTCTTCCGTCCTGACCTTGTCTGCTTTGTCTCCAGGTGGGCTTTCCCTCTAAAACAGACAGCGCCAGTTGTGAATACTCCCGCTTTGATTTTGACAGCGATGAGGACTTCAATGCCTTTTTCAACTGTAAGTTGCCATCACCCTGTGTGGAATCTGTGTTCTGTGCTTTTCCGCTTACTTTCAGTTGCTGTCTGAGCTTGGAGCCTACCATGTTGGCTTGGCAGCTTCCATTTGTGTCTTGACTCTTTCAGCCTGGATCTTTGAGTAAAATTAATTTAGGATTTTCCTGTGGCAGCTCAGGCGTTTCATTTTACTTACTCTTTGATATTATTTTGCTTGCTGGCCAGGTAGGTGGCCTAGTAGCATTTGCTACCTAGTGTCAAAGAAAATGTGCCTCTTGGTCACCTAGAGGGGGAAATGAAACGGCCTGGAGTCCTACTCAGGTTAGGAGAGGAAAACAGCTTACAAAAGACTTTAAATGTCATTTCAGAAAGAAAATCTGTCTTGGTCCTGCTAAGAAGCTTCTGGTTCAGTACCAATAGCTAGAGTTGAGCAATTAAAATAGCCAAATTTAATCATGATCNGTAATAAATCTATTTGGGTGGAAATCAAAAAGTAGCTAAATGCGTAAAGCCAGAATTTGAAATAGTTTTAGGGAGTTAAATGATATTGAAGGTATTACATATATAAGAAAATAAACCCAATTTGAAATAAAATTACTTGATAGAACAACTTTTTTAAACAATGCAAGTTACATCTGTAGTCAGCAGAACTGATTCTTTCGTGTGGTCATCTACTGGAATATTTTGGAACGAAGGAAATTCCTGTTCTGTACTTTGCTTTTCATATCTTTGAAGTTGAAAACAAGACTTCTTTGGGTTTTTTGAGTTCACATTAGCTTAGAGTCTGAACCGGGTTAAGTTGAATAAACTAGAAAAAGTGTGTTTAGCTGAAGGAAGTGGTAGTTATCTAATGGCGGTTTTCCATCTCAGTATCTCAAGGTGCTTTGTAAGCCGCAAACATGTATAGTTTGAAGACTTTTTTTAATGAAAAAGAGGCTTAATTGTACTAAATCTGGGTTTAGCATAGATCTTCATAATTCATATTACATTTTAATTGCACTTCTTTTTACGTTAATCCATCATTTTTTAGTCCATTTAAATCGCTTCAAAAAATTGCCCATCCTGTTACACCTGGTTTACTGACTGTATATCTGAGCTTACTACACAGCTATTGCCAGAGCAACAGTCCGTAATGTTCCCAGGTCTGCAAAGCTGCAGGTGAGCTTTGGGGAAGGGAGCATTTGTAGCATCAGCTTGTTGCATGGTGTCTGATTTTTCACTGCAGCTTTCCGAGCCCAGCAAGGAGAGGTGATGAGGATGGCTTGTCGTCTGGACCCTCGAACTGGGTTCCAAATGGCTGGTGAATGGCTGAAGTACCAGCTCACAGCTCCTGTTGATACTGGACCCATGAACTGTAAGTTACCTGAAAAAAAAATAGGGATATGGGATTTATTTTTTAATTCAAGCCAAGAAACTTCTTTGCCTTTTTTTTTTTCTTTTTCTGTTTTTTTGTTTGTTTGGTTGGGTTTTTTTTAAGGGGAAGCTAAGACTCAACACTAGGCTTTCAGGCTTTTAAGGTCTTTGCAAGTTAAAAGCAAAATCAAATCAAACCCGCCCCACCCCATGTTTAACCCTTTGCAGTCTACCTATGGAATAGCTAATGTAAAGCCCCCTTTCCCTCCCCCAAATCTCTCTGCAAAACAGATGCAGCTGTCCCTCTGATACAATTTTGCAAGTATTTGGGCCTTGTTATCTCCATAACATATTCGTTTTGTCCAGGGAGGTTCTGCCTG
>VYZW01036064.1:12093-48081 GCA_013401315.1 Balaeniceps rex
TAATTATATGATTGATAGAGTTGGTTAAGCATGGAATCTCTTGGACAGAGTCAAGAGGAGAATTGGGAGCCAAACTGAGAGAGAGGAAAATTGTCTTTCCCGGAGGTGCAAGCAATCGTATGGGGACTTAAGATTGGCATCTCAAGACTGGTCTATCAACAATGGCAATGCTGCTGTTCTTTTTCCCTCAGCCAGTGCACATNTTTTGAAACAAAGGATCCTCTCATCCTCTCCTGTGTGCTCACCAATGTCTCTGCTCTCTTCCCATTTGTCACTTACCGACCAGAATACCTACCACAAGTACTTTCCAAGGTAGGTACTTGCAGACCATGCTAAAATGAAGTAGGCTTTTTGTGGTGCAAGGCCCTTGTACTGAACTGCAGGAGTTAATCCTCTTGGCGTTACTGTCACTGAAGGACTATCCTTCATGTTAAAGATGGGAAAAACTGAGATAAAGTCTTGTTCAAGAAGAGACAATGTCAAATAACACAGATTTTGCAGTTCCTGGCCTTAAATCTTAACCTTAAGTGCACACTCTGGCCAGTAACCACCATGATTTATTTCAAGGCCTCACTGTGCTGATGATTCATCTGTCAACTTAGTCAAGGGTTCTTCACTGACTTTAATGAAATTGCACCAAAGTCTTATGATTTATTCCTTGAGCTCAAAACACACGTGAGTGCTAGATATTAACAAGTGACATGAGGTTTTGGATTTTTCCTCCCTTTTCTCACAGCTGTTTGCTTCAGTTACCTTTGAAGTTATAGAAGAGAGTAAGGTATGTCTGAATTATTCTCTACTAATAAGCTATAACAGTTGGATCAAATCATACTCTGTTTGAGAGCATGCTGAGTCTGAAGACTCTGCTAAGTATAGTCCTTCTGGAAAGGGTTGGGAGGTCTAGATATAACTGGTCTGTTCTTGGTTGACATAGCCTAATAAGCTTTGGCTCACAAACTTAGAAAGCCACAGGTGTGGTCTAAGGCCAGTGTACTTAGTCCCAAAGTCTATGTTGGCCTTCCTGAGAGTGAAATCCCCTCATTAGCTGTGGATACTCTTCAGTGGTTGGTATACGTGGCTGTGAACGATGGCTGTAAAGCTGCCAGCTACCTAGGGAGTGCTTGGAGTCTCAAAACAGTGAGATCCATGGCATCCTCTCTCCTTGAGCACAGCTTGTTCGAACATGGGCTTCTTGGGTTGGCTGCTGCTCCAGAGGAAATCTGGTTGTTGCATGATTGTTTGGGTGGAGGGTGTGGAAATGCTTTTTTGATCTGTACTCAACAGTGCAGAAAACTGTATGTAATGCATTTGTCTCTTGATACCCTGCATTTGTCTGAACTTTTGTTTTGTTGCATTGAAGTTTGTTATGTCTGTCCAGGCTCCTAGAACTCGAGCAGTGAAGAATGTGAGAAGGCATGCATGCTCCTCAATCATAAAGATGTGTCGGGATTACCCTCAGCTTGTCCTGGTATGTAAATTCAACTCTATCATGAAGACTCTTGCCTCAATTTCGGATGGATTTTGTGGGATCTTCTGCTTCCTTGGCTACAGCCTCTTATTTTTCTTCCAAGAAACATTCCTGCTGCGCAAATGGCAAAGTGTTTTAGTCCCTGCACCTCCCTTCTTCCCCCCCGCCCTCAAAAAATTTTCTGCCTGAAGAGTTGAATTGTAAAGTGATGAGTTAAATGCAAAGGTGATGAGTTAAATGCAAAAGGGATGAGGATGAGGATACAAGCAGCACTAGATTAATTTTATGGGAGTGTTTGCTGAACTTCCATTTTGTCACTTGTGGTGGTCTCAATTGATTCCTTAGCTGAAGACTCTAGACTAATCTCCAGACTTTCTTCTGTTACTTAACAGAATGTAGGAGCAAGAGGAGAGTATTTGTTTTCTGGATTAGCTTGAGGAGACTAGAAAAAACAGATACATTTAAAATCCATGAGCCGGTGTTTTGTTTGGTTTTGCTGAACTAAACAGCCTGCATGCAACATGTGTAGCTCTGAACTCCTTTTTTTAGCAGTGTTTGTGTGCAGTGGCTCTAGGATTATGGGAACACCACTGGACATTGCTAGTTTAAACAAAGACCTTTTTTGAGGATGCTAATTAAGGTAATTTAGGGGTTCCATTTTGCATTCTGCAACAGCTGCTAAGAACTAGCAGGTTTGTCTTTGACCCACCCTACTGGTCCTTGAACTACAGCGCTCTCTTTCCCATGGCCAGCCAAAAATCCTCACTGGAAGAGCCAAGGGCCCAGAGCTGCTGCAAAATACATTCAGATGACTTTGCTGAAGGGGATGATTGCTTATGCTTATACAAAGTTAGAGGAAGACATGTTTGCTACTAGAGTGGGTAGGGAAGAAATTCAACCATTCCTGTGGAGACAGTGATAACCATATGAATGGTTATTAACCTAGTTGTGAGCAAAGAGATGGAAGAGTCCCAAGTCTGGCACTTGAGAGCCAAAGGAGCGAGGTACTTTCTGTCAGCAAATAAAAGCACCAAAACTACTTAGAGGTGTGACACTGCTCTAAGGGATATGACTGCCTAGAAGAGAGAGGTTTCCTCTGCTTATTTCAGTCATTCTGGAGGCTAAAGTAAACTAGATGCAGGATGATGATACAGGGTAGGGAAGAAAAGAGGTTCTTTTAGACTGAACATTCAGAGAAACTTGAGACTGAGAAGATGGCTATGTAGAGAAAAGGTAACTTAGACATACTCTTCCAGCTGTTCTGCATTGTACAGTACACCCTGCCTCTGCCTCCCCCAGTGGCCCTCCTCCACACCAAATGCATTACGCTCTTCCACTTGGATGTGTTTTNTCCTCATCAGCAACCAGTTCAAGGACTATGAGCGGCAGAAAGCTTTCCTGGAGGAGCTTATGGCTCCTGTTGCTGGCTTATGGCTCTCCCCAGAGATGCAGAGGTATGGGTCATTTTTCTGAGCTTTGAGCTGGAGGTATTGCAGAGGTAATGTTGTGCCCGATAAGGGAATGCGCAAACGACATGAGGGTGGTGGGGTGCCTCGTGACCTCCTGTGCTCTGGGCAGTCATTGTGGTAGTAGCTGTCCTGCAGTTCAGAAACTGGCAACTGAGTCTAAATGCTGTTTGTTGAAAATTGCTAGGTAAGAGTTGTTTAAGGTGGTAGAGGAACACTTCCCAGCATGCTCAAAGCATTTGCAGAAAATGAGAAATAAAAGATGTCTGTGCTCATCTCCAGGAGAAGCTAGGAAGCTGAGCTCTCCTTACTAAAGCTGAGGTGTCCTGCAGCCCCGCGCGGCTGGGCATGCACAAGAGTTTTTCCAGCAGGACTATCTTCATAAGAGATTCAAAGGTTTTAGGTCCCCATGGCCTCTTGAACTGGAGACGTTTGGAGAGTGCACACGTCTCTGGTGCTTTTTATCATGTTCTCACGTACAGTGTGGAGCACTAGCTAGTCTCTCTAACCTGCTCTGTATTTGTTAAGATGTTTATTGCCAGTGCAAAGCTCTGCTCAAATTCCCTGGTACAAACAATAATCCCCATTGCTGTCTTTTGCTGCTGCCAGAGTCCTCTCAGATCCTGAAGCCTTTATCTCCTATGTGGGTGCAGACAACAAAATTGCTGATCCAGTCTTGGAAGATCCTAGTGGTCTCAACCGCTCTAGAGTGAGTATCATTACCAGGAGAGGTGTAATCCTTAGCGAGATGGGACTTGCCTCCTTCCATCCTCCATTTCTTGTGTGGTTACACACATGATCTCTTCTGATTATCTACTTCTTTAGGATGCAGATCGGTAGGTTTTTCAGATTGCAGAATAACGGGCTGTCTTTTGCCTCTTTAAGCTACAGTAATGAGCACATAGGCCCTGAAAAACCAGATTATTCAGCAGAGTGAAGCACTCTATTCCCTACTCTTTGTATAGCAGAGTTTGGTTTTGGAGAAGCAATTGGTTTACATGATTTTTGGAAATACAGTGCAGTGAATTGTGCTTTTTGAGCCAGGCAGTATGGAAAGTGTCATGCTGAGACTGCAGCATGGGATATAATTAAAATTCATCCGAGGAGATTCGTGTTGTTAGTGAAATGTCTTCACTTCTTGGACAGGCTGCAAATGGATTTGCTATCTTTAGGTCTGTAGAAGACACTGAAACGCAGTCCACAGAGCTGTGCTTGTGATTTGGGGCTAATGCAGTTTGACCACTGTGTCATCACAGATCTCTACATCCGTCCCAGCACATAAAGGAGATGAGGAACTGATGGTGTAGACCCCTCCTTTTAGAGTGCAACCTACCCGGTTGCTTGCATACTTATGAGACCATATGCATTGATGCTTTGTCTAATAGTGAGTTCCTAGACCATCCTGCCATGGCAAAGAGTCACTGAAGGTGATGGAATGTAGCATGATCATTTGCTGCATTTTCTTGGCAGCAAACCCACCAGAGTTTGTTCCTATCACCAGATTAGGCTCACTGTAGAGTGTTTCCTTTGAGGTGGGATGATGATGGGTTTCTCTGAAAACCTATTTACTCAGGTTGTGCTCTGGCTAAGAAACTCTCTCTCCACATCTTTTGCTGCAGATAAGCTTTTGCGTGTACACCATTCTGGGAGTCGTGAAACGAGCTCGTTGGCCTGCTGCTACCGAAGAGGCGAAAGCTGGAGGATTCTTGGTGGGGTACATGCCCAGCGGAAGTCCAATCTACCGTAATCCCTGCACTGAGCAGGTCCTGAAGCTTCTTGACAATTTACTTGCTCTTATAAGGTGGGTCAAGTTGACTTGAAATCATTTACGTTGACTTAAAAATCTCTGAAAGCCAAACTGTGATAAATACATGGAATGCTCAGAGCATGTTCTCCTGGTGAAGCCAGCGGGAACACAGGCTGGTGCAGGTGCCCAAGTACTGTTCCTGACTGTTCACAGTGGGGAATGGCACTGGGGAAACTGGAGCCTTCTGAATGTTTGTTGGCCTGGCCTACAAGAGTCCATCAAAGCCAATGGGAGCTTGGGCTGGGGTTGCCTCCCCCACCTCCACTGCTATAAATCTGCCACCCAGTTAATGGTTTCTCGACTAACATCTCTGCTCTGCCCTCAGCCCCTACAAGGCCACCTCTCCAGTCACCACCAGGGCAGTCCCAGCTCTCTTCGCATCCTGTTTGTGTTGTTCTCTCTTCAGTGTTAAATTAAGCTGGTTTTGCTGAACATGAACACCAGCCTTCTGAAGCGCTGTCTGCTATTGAAATCAGTGGATGCATACTCTCAGGCTGTTGCTACTTTGCAGTGCCTCTCTGCACGTCACTGGTGTTGTGTACATCTGGGGCAGCCAGACGAGGGAGCGAGAGAAGGCAGAAAAGGGGAATCCTGAATAACACAGTTCCCAGAATTATAAAGGAGGAATCTGTCTCAGGGTAACTGCTGACACTGGGATTTTGCCAGGATTATGGGGCAGTTTTGTGAGATAACGCTACATGTTATGTACTTGAAAACTTGAGGCTCTGTCCTTGGCAGGAGCCTGTTAGGAAAGAGCACTGTCAGATCCACTTAGATTTTTCAGCTCCCAGGTCTGTGAGGAAAGGGGCCGTATTAATCAAGCTCTGTCTAATCAGGTATGTTTGGTGGTGACTGAGCTCAGGACTGTGCTGCTTCCAGTGACAAGCAACATGCTGGACTGGTAGGACAAGCACGTGTTGTCTTGGCCCACCCCAGCGGTGCTTCTCATCACAAAGCTCTGTGTAGCACAGCAGGTGGTACTTTGGCCAGTGAGCAGGGTTGAACCATCTTGTTATGGCTGTGGAGCTGTGCCTCAAGTGTTTTTGCCTTTTATCCTGGAAGGCTGAAGATCCTATCGATGAGTTTTTGGGAGAGGTTGGGTAGAGTAGAGTTGCCTGAGTAGAGGTGGCCTCATGCCATTTCTTCCAGAGCCTGGAACATGCTCCATATTGTGGGAGACAAACTAAACCACTGCTCGAGGTCTGAACAGGCTGCAATGGACAGACTTTTTGCTTGTGCAATCACCGTTCTTGCCTGAACTTATGCATGATTAAAAACACTTGGGATCTCTGTTATAACAAGCTTCGGAAACTATTGTCAAACTCTATCACTACCTGTAAAGAAGCAGAAATTCTGTGCCTGCTTGTTTACCACCTCCAGGAAAACACATGAGATATGTTCTATTGCCAGTGCTTCCCCATCTACGTAAAGGAAGAGGCTTCCTGGCTGTGTTTTGAGATAATGCATCTGTGTTGTTTGAGTATGTCCCCTGCAGACCAAAATCTTTTCTGAGCACGTGGTGGTAACATACATGGAGCAGCCTGTACTTCACTCAGAGATATCCAGGCTTTTCTTAAGGCTGGATGCTCCAGCAAGAACCAATGAAGAGCATGGATGAAGAGCAGTAGATCTTCCACTTCATACCTGTCCTGGCTGCTGCTGGATGTAGAGGCCTCTTTGTGTGACAACTGTAAGCTCATAGTTGTTCAGTGGAAATGTTGATGATGCTTATGTCCTTCTGGAGAAGATGGAGCTTGTGCTATGGAGCTTCTGGTGTGCTTTTTGCTGGCTTTGAGTGCCTTTTCCATGTACTGCTTCCTCAGGCCCTCTTTAATACGGATTGCACAAGAGAATATGCAATCTGTAGCAGCCTGTCAGCAGGCAGGAAGTATAAGCATATGAGGAAGGCTGGCTGGCAGGAACGCTGTCTGTGTTGAGGATGCCTTCAGGAACATAGTTGCATTACTGCTTGGAGATGGATGCTTCTCTTAGCTCTGTGCCATTAGGCAGCTTTCTGTGGGGATAAGCAAGCTCCAGTGTTGCTCATGTGCTTATGCAGGAGGCAGATGTGGAAGTCCTCACAGATTGTATTGGTTACTGTGTGAGCAGATCTGCAAGTAGCAGCAGCACGGATCCTACTGAGCGGCTGAATTGAACACCAAGTCCGGCACCAGTATGCAAAAAAAGGGTGTTTTGCAGGCTGAGCAGTTGGGCCTGCTGCTCTCTGGATATTGTATGGCATTCTTCTGCTGTGTTTGCAGACAGAAGCAGTGAAAGTTGCTAAGCCCTTGGGTCTTTGGCAGGGTAAGTAGCTTGAAGGTAGGTCATGGATGACAGCAAAGAGCTGAGAGGAATGAGAGGGAGTCCAGGTAACGAGGGAAAAATAAGGTAGTTTTGAGTGGCATAGACAGTATGGTGTATTCCCAGCCTTTTTGTGCCTACCCATATTTGTCTCTGTCTTGGTAGCTGTATTTACTGAATGATTTTGAGGTTGCTTTGTTAATCACTGCTTGCAGCTTTTTGAGTGATGATTCTCCTGTCCTCTGTGGTACCTCATTTCATCTAGGTGCTTTTTAGCTTCTGGCTTAAATTGTTCTCTCCTGAGTTTAAACCCAAATCACAGTCTCCTGCCACCTTTATCTAAAGGCGCATTTCTGGAGTCAGTAGCTGCGTGAACTGATTGGTGCAGCACCTTTATTGTGCTGGGATTTGCTCGTGTTTTGTTACAAGTGGACTGGTCAGGCTCAGCAAATGCTTTGCATGGACAAAGGCTTTTTTGGAACTCCTCTTGATGAGATGCTGACATTACCAAGGCATTAATGCTGGTGAAAGAATTGTTGGATAGACATGGACGCTGCAGGCATTTTCAGTGTAGACGGCTCCAGCTTTAGATCAAGATTCTTCAAGCATGGACTGTCCTTTAGGGACTCATCTTCTGGCCTTCAAGCCCATCTCTCTAGGCATCAGACACTCTTTACAGCAGAGCTGTGACCATCGCTGAAAATACACTCCCCCAAGTCCTGCCATATCCTTTGCTTGTCTTTTGTAAAGCATGTTTCTTGAATTTGTATTTCCATGTTCTCCTGTGTGGGGGATGCCCAGGAGTGCTGCTCACTGCTGAGAGTCTCAGCTGGAACATGCCATGGGGATACATCCTTATCATGTGTGGGTGCTGTTGGATGCTTTTATAACTCCCATGGAGAGCAGCTGATTAGCCATTTTCTCTCCATTACCACTGGGACCTCGCTAAAGTATTAATTAAGGGAGATTGGCCTGTGAGTGAACATCTGCCCTCCCAACTGTCAAACTTGAGAAGGTGCTTCAAGGACTCTGAAACAATGAAGGACCATGACCGCAGCTTCAGGATACGACTGTCTGACCCATCCTGCTGAGGTTAGAGCAGTGCGATTTCAAGCTTCACTCCCGCAATTCCACAGTCCTTGGGTTTGCCCCACTGCCCTTCTGCCCAGCATGAGGCAAAGCCAACATTGGCATGGAGCAGGCAGGAGACATAAGAGATGATTTTAGTAGCTGGGTTTCAGGATAGCCTCAAGCATAAATACACATTTTTTTTGAGTCAGTGGAACAGCATTATCCAAACTTTTGTGGAGGCTGGGCTGCTCCCTAGCCCCTCTTGGGAAAGTAAAACCAGCTTGTGCCCCCTTTGAGGCCTGTTGCATGTTGTTAGATCCAGCCCAGAATGAGAGTATGAGTCATTAAGAAGTCATTTGTGTAGCTCTTTCTTATGAATCTTACATACTTGCCTTCCTCACGTGCAGTGAGCAGGGAAGTATTTAACACTTGCAGAGAGAAATGGGATAGTTGCCGTTTCAGAGCTAACTCAGGCTCTCTGCAAACTCGGGCAGATGTCACTGCATTGGGGTTGCCAGGATTGTGAACAGAGACCTTCAAAAAAAAATGTAAAAATCATTAAGACATGAGCGAAAGCTGAGACTCCGGAGACAATACTGAGGTCTGTCCGTGCTCCCTTCCCCCAGCCATTCCCATGTACCCCCCTGCTTTGGGAAACGCTGCTCTAGGGGGAAATACTGAGTTGCCCTTGATCACCTCTAGCAGCAGGTACAATGGCATTGCAGTTTTGGAGGAGGCTGCAGGATTTGTGCTGTGTGCAGCTGGCGACACCCAGAGTGGAGGTCTGAGGTCTCAAAGGAGAGAGGTAGGTGAGAGAGACACCCCCTGCCGAGTCCAGCTCTGAGTGTCAGTACCCTGGCTAAGAGGGGACCCATTTTGGCCTGGATGGCAAGAACCAGCCACCCGTGGCTGAATTGGTGTCCCTCATGGAGAGCTGACCATGGCCGCCTCCTGATGATGCGGAATTGTTCCCAGCTGGATGTGTTGTCCAGGGGGCACATGTGTCTACCACGAGTAACATCTGATCGGACTGATGTTCTCCCTAGAGTCCCTCCAATGCCACCTGCCATTCTGGGGACTGTGACCCATCCCTGGGGGGCAGTGTGTGTATTTTGGAGCTGAAACAGCCCCTCCCTCTGCAGGGGCCTTAGGTGCAGAAGATATTTTGAGATTACAGAATGTGTGTCTTGTCAGTTTTTAAAATACATTCTCTGATCCCTTTGGCTAAGCTGATAAGCTGTTGCCAGCATCGACTGGAGAATTGCTGGAGTTTTTCCTGCCAGTGCTTGCAAGGGGTGGGGTGAACTGAAATAAGTGGAAGGGGCAGCCAGGAGATTCAGGACATGAGGTGGAGTCACTCCATGTCTCTTGTTGGGTCAGCTTCCCCAATATTTTTGCAGGTGGGGAAGGGGGATCCCATGCACACGTGCTTGGTCTCACCTTCCTCATCATCTGCCTCAGAGGAGCTGTTCACAAGCTGAAGGAGAGGATCCCACTGTCAAGGGCAAAAGGGGTTGACCCACATGAATATAAACCAAGTGCTCTTCTGTTTCAGGACTCACAACAATCTCTACATGCCAGAGATGGTGGCTAGGCTGGGGGAAACATTTGCAAAGGCCTTAGACATGCTGGAGGTGGAGAAGAATGCCATTCTAGGTAAGGGGCTTCTCTTCAGGAGGAATGTGTGGGCAGATTCTCAGAGGCATTTGAGGTAGTGGTAGGTCAATAGGAGTGGAAGTGAAGAGGGGCTGGAGAGCCAACTTCTTCATAGTATTTGCAGCTCAGCTATGATTTGAACCTGCTGAAATGAAGAAGCTAAATAAGTTATTGGTCTTGGACAAATTGGTTTCTTCTGCATGAAATGAAGGGTACCCTATCAAACTGCTTATCCCAGCTGGGTGGTGGTCTCTGCAACATGACATTTCAGGCTGGAGAGACTGGGGGTGCTGTAATTGTCTGCCTTTGAGCAGAATTAGTGTTCGTCAGGATCCCTGAGTGCTTGTCCTGGAGGACAAGAGCCAAGTCCTGCAGTATGGCCCTGTCATTTGTTTCCAGGCGGTATATTAGAAAGAGGCTTTTGGAACCATCTTAAAACAGGTTTGAGCTTGTGAACACAGAAGCCTTCCAGCCAAGCAGAAGTGGGTGGCCCTGTGGATAAAGTGTGGACCATGACTCTGGAAATTGGGGGTTAATTTCAGGTTCTGACAGATAGTGAGATGTTTCAGGGAAGCTGCTTTGTCTTTCTTATTTCCATTTCCTATCTGCAAAAATGAGGAGATGCTTCCTTTACCTGTTTTCTGTGACCTATAAACTCTCTGTCTGTGAACCACTGCACATAAAGCAGCAGGGCCTTGATCTCTGCTCTAAACTTTTTAATATCATAGTTCAGCAGTAGCTTGTGTCCCAACAGAGATGAATACAAACCTGAAGGGATGGGCTATTAGAGGAGCTGCACAACTGTCAGCTTTGCTTCTGACTGGGTTCTGATAGCTCCAGTAAGTTTTGCTTTGGAGAAATGGGGGGTTTATAACAGCCTTAGTGGGAACACCTCTGCTCTGGGTACAACCAACCTGAACTTGGCTGACCTCTGAGGGGAGATTCTGCCCCAGGGTTGCTGCACCTCTTCCCATTTGGCTGCACACTGATCTTGCCAAGCACTTCCCTCGCTGCTGTCAGGCTGGCTGGGGCCTGACCAGCATATTCTGAAGGTACACTGTGCTCTCTCATTAATATAGCTGAAGCTTATTCTTTCCCACAGGTCTCCCTCAGCCTCTGCTGGAGCTTTATGACTCTCCTGTTTACAAAACGGTCTTAGAAAGGATGCAGGGCTTCTTTTGTACCCTCTACGACAACTGGTAAGAGCACCAGATATCCCACACACAATAGAACAGTGCACAGCTGGAGCAGTAGGCTATTGCTGGGTGCTGACTTCTTCTAGAGTTAGAGTTTTCATGTGAGCTCTATCCTATAATATCCAAGTACGAGTTGCAGCGGTGAACTATACTTGGCGGTTGTAACCTACCACATACGCGTGGAACACAGTTGCTGGAAAAAGTACCTCAAAATGTGGATCTGCTTTTAGCTCTTCTGCAGTTAAGTAGTCAGATTGGAGCACTTATCTGATATCCCGACCTAGTTTGTCTCTCTGCCACTTTTAATTGTGTGTTAGGATACATCAGCACTTGAAAGTGCATTTTAGTGCTTAAATGCTTAATTCATTGTCCCTCTGCAGGTATCCCAGAAAAAAAGAGATACCATGCTAAAATTCCTCTGTAGTATTTGTTTAAGAACATGGCAACTAACTAATCTCAAGATGATAGTACTGGCAGCCTTTGCAGGCCAGAGACATGGTACCTGTTATCTAGCAGAGTTGCAACTAACTTGGTTTTTGTTGAAGTTTCCACATCCTGGGAAATGCAGGCCCCTCCATGCAACAGGATTTCTACACCGTTGAAGGTCTCGCCACCCAGCTCCTCAGCTCAGCTTTCATCAACCTCAACAACATTCCTGACTACAGACTGCGTCCCATGCTCCGTATCCTTCTGTCACTGTCTCAGGCCAGCTAGGGAGGTTTTGAGCATGTAAATTGAAAACTTGGTGGCTTCCTAGCATTGTTTTCAGTATGGCCAAGCCAAAGAAGGGTGATTGAGGAGGTAAACAAACAGGGATACACCTGGTGTGGATGAGATGTGAGCCTAGGAGGGCACGAGCAGAAACAGCAGTGCACGGGGTCAGAGAGAACAGATGCAAAGGATTTGTGTGGTCCTGGAGGTGACCACGAGAGGTGGGTAGTGCCTTCTGGGGTCAAGGGGGCTTGGATAGTGTAGGAGCTTGGCAGTAGGGTGTCTGACTAGACTTTTGCTTGTGTGGGAGATCATCTGGGGTTCCCAGCCCATTTTCCAGGGCTGGACATTCAGTCTCACAGCTAGGAAATGGGCGCTAAGCACCCTCAGCTTTCTCAGCTGAGTTGCCAGGAGAAGAGGCTGAATACCTCATGCTCTTGCTGTGTAGAGATGCCACTTGTTAATTCAGGGCTGTGATAAGGTGGGCTTCGAGGTGTCTGTTGCTTGGCCTCCCAGTGGAATGGGCTGGTTTGGGCCGTGTGCTGCAGTCTCCCTAGCAGCTGGCCATATGCGCTGGGTCTCCTCCTTAACTGGTCCATGCAGGTGTGTTTGTGAAGCCTCTGGTACTCTCCTGCCCTTCAGAATACTACGAAACCCTTGTCTGCCCCATGCTGGGACCTCTCTTTACCTATCTGCACGTGGTAAGAAAACAGCTTGTTTGACGCCTATTCCTTGGCAGCCCAGACGTTTTGTAGCAGCTGGCAGCAACATGTGAGAATGTCTGTCTCTCCAAAGCCAGCAGAAACGAGGGCAGAGCCTCGATGCTTAGTGATTTTGATGCTGTTTAGGGGGGCTTTTGAGGTGTGTTGGAACTGTGGCTGTTGCACAGCACCCTTGCTGTGAATTCAAACCTGTGGATATCGGCTCTTCAACCTTCAGCCCTGAGAATTTTTGTGGGGTTTTTTTTTGCCTATGTCCCCTCATTTTCCTGACAGCTCACTCAGATTCCTACAGTCAGCACAGCCACAGCATCTTCAGCGCAGTTGATAGCAGTTCTTGTCCCATTCAAAATGGGGCTTGGCATGAGGGCTGCGTTTAAAGGTCTTGTGCTTCTATCAGCAGCTATCACTTGGGCCTCTTTACATTGTGTCTGGCATGGCTCCTTAGGACAGTACTGAATCTTCCTTTTTGTCTTGAACAGAGGTTGTCTCAGAAATGGCAGGTGATCAACCAGCGAAGCATGCTCTGGTAAGCTTTCACCCCTTGATGAGTACTGAAAGGGAGAAATGGGAAGTGGGATGGAGCTTTGGCCCTTTGCCCAGGGAACAGCCCTGCCAGCAGAGGGCTGGACAACACTGTGTTTACCTTGATGGTGACTCACTCCCTGTGCTTGGGCAGCGGGGATACTTTTAAGACATTGGCTCCCTTCACACTAAAACCTGTTCTCCTCAGTGAGGATGATGCTGCAGATGACAACCCCGAGTCTCAGGAGATGCTTGAGGAACAGCTGGTCAGGCTGCTGACCCGAGAAGTCATGGATCTCATCAGTAAGTGAAATCAAGCTAGGTTCCCTTGGATATTTGGGAATTTTGCCCTGGAAAGGACAATTTCCAATGTGCAGTAAACTTAATTATAATGGGCAGTAGTATTTAACATAATCCCTAGAAGCTAGGTGTGAGACAGTTAACCCTGCCAAAATCTTAGCTAAAACATTAGTAAGAGATCAATTAAAAACCTTCAGAAGAGAGCTTGCATTCTTTCTTTCATTTAGGGCTCCATGTTTTTGGCACTGTCCCTGTAGGAGTCCAGTCCTCCTTTGGAATCTGGGTTCTCCCTTTCTGTGCCCTGGAGCCCAATGTGGGACATTGATTTGTGGACAACCTGAGTGTAGAGCAGTTTTGCTGCTGGCAATTGCCATGTCTTTAGCCAGACAGAAGGGAAGAGTCCCTCCCTCCAGGCAATGTCCTTTGTGTTCCTTTTCTCCAACATTGTGTTTTTGCCAGCATGGCTTTGAGCAGAGAGGCTGGGAAAATTAACTGTGCATAGAGATTACAGGTCCTCAACCTTATATCTCCTTTCTTGAACTGGCTTGTTGCCTTAAGATGCTGCTCTTCTCAGGTTATAGGCTTTAAATGGTTTTGCATGTTTCTGGTTCTCAGTAGTTGGAAGCAGCCACTGTGCAGCAGGTTCCACTGTGGGAGGATGCTGTGGGTGGGGTGTTTCAGCCTTCCAGGTGGTGCGGTATTTGGCTTTTATACTGAGCTTTCAGATTCTTCACATAGTGTGTAAGAGCTGGGGGAGCCTGAAGCAGCTGTGAGCCTGTCAGAGTCTGTAGGATAATCTCTGCATGTTCTGAAGTAGCATCTTCCCTTTTCTGCTCCTCTGACCTGCAACTGTTTTTGCAGCTGTTTGCTGTGTTTCTAAGAAAGGTGTTGAGCATAACACTACTGCTGCTGTAGACGGAGACGGTGAGTAAATGCCCACCTTTGCCTTTCCTCCCCTTGGTGCGTGCAAGCGCTTTTCCCATTTGTTCATGCATTTCTTCAGGGAGAGGCTGGCCTGTTGCTGGAAGTTCTGTGTGAGGGGTACAGGTTTGGTAAGAAGCCTTCAGCTCTGTCCTACCCAGTGTGTCTGGGGGCCACAGAAAAACCCGGTCTAGCCTAGGAACAAATGAGCTGTAGGGTTGACAGGTAGCATGTTGGAGCAACTGATTCTTAAGGTACCAAGAAGAGGGCTGAGGAGAAGAGGGGGATGTGCATGGTCTCCCCAAGAGCTGGAGGTAGCTAGCTGGGTGCCCTTCCTGCCTCACAAAGGGTGGGTGCTTTCTGCTTGGAGAGAGATGTTCTGGCGAGCTGTGCCAGCATGCTGATTCTGTGTGCTGTCCCCTGGTTCCCAGCTTAGTTCTCACTGTGCCTCCCTGTGTCTCCCTTAGTCCTGGGGAGGCCATGTTCACAGTGCTGTCTTTGCTCTGCAGATGATGAGGCGATGGCCACAGAGGTGACTCCCCCTGCCAGCGCAGAGCTCACCGAGCTCGGCAAGTGTCTGATGAAGCAGGAGGTAAGAGCACATGCTCTGACTTCCACCATCCTTTCTCTCTACTCTTTGTCACACTTGCCTGTGGTGCAGCCAGGCGCTGCTACAGAGATGTAGGCTGCTGCAGCATTCCCCAGTGTGAGAATCTTCTCTCGGGAACATAGGTGTTCTTCAAGGGCCTCATTAATGGTTGCAGAAGCCACAAAGCAAATGGGGCTTGGGATACAGTATAACGTGTAGCTACAGAGTTTCAGCCCTTCTGTGGGCGAGGCCCTGGGCATTCGGCCCGCGGGGTGCTCTCTGGCTCTGCCTCCATCCTGGGGTCCAGCCATCACGAGAAAGAACTTCACCCAGCAGCTCTTTTTTTCTGTAAAATCTGCCAGAGGTGGCACAGGAGCCAAAGTGTTAACACAACCCACTGTGCAGAGTACCTTCATCCCAATACCTCTGTACTCCTCTCCTGTGGATGCCTCAGAAGCTTTTGCAGTGACTTGAGAGTAGTAGCTGATGGGAGTCCATGGGTGCTCCAGAACCTTTCCAGGGGAGATGAAGGGAGCAGGTTTGCTTGATGTTGGTTCCTCTTGGCTATGATGGAGCACCTTTAGCTGGAGCAGAGCAGCACACAGGATTCTCAGAAGATAGCCCCAAGGATCTCCTGCAGAGTCCCTGGATTGCTTCTTGGCTCCCTTCAGGTTTGATCCCTGGAGGTAGGAAATCGTTCCTCTGACTGGTTTCCCTCTCTGACTCCTTTTCAGGATGTTTGCACTGCACTGCTGATCACTGCCTACGCATCCCTCTCCTGGAAGGATACCTTGTCCTGCCAAAGAACCACAACACAGCTTTGCTGGCCGCTGCTCAAACAGGTACCTCTGGGAGGAAGAAGGGATTAGTTTTGGCAGGGGTGGGAGAGGAAGCTCTGAATGTAGTGAGAAGCGTGGCTCCTTCACCCCTGGGCACCTTCTCCCTTGGGAAGACCAAGCTGCTGCAGAAAGGCAGTCATATATCAGTGTCCTGCTTCCATGCTGACAGTGCCTCTTCCCCAGGTGCTTCCAGGAAACCTCCTGCCCGATGCCGTGTCGTGGTTTTTCACAAGTGTGCTGAAGGGCTTGCAGACACACGGGCAGCATGATGGCTGCATGGCAGCTCTTGTCCACCTGGCTTTCCAGATCTACGAGGCCTTGGTGAGAAACTCTGCTCTTTGTCCAGATGCCAGGTTGGCTGGGGAGTGGTGGAAAACTAATCCTGTGCCCGCTTGGGTAGGGGCAGAGGAGCTGATGGCCCTCCAGGGAGGGCAGGGCTGCTCCTCTAGCAGAGCTGTGTTAACCGCACTTCTCCCTGCAGCGCCCTCGCTATGCTGAGCTGAAGGCAGTGATGGAGCAGATCCCAGACATCCAGCGGGACTCTTTGGAGCAGTTCGATTCAAAGCTTCTCAACCCAACACTGCAGAAGGTGGCAGACAAGCGCCGGAAGGATCATTTCAAGCGCCTCATCACAGGTTGCATTGGGGTAGGTGATATCCTGGAGGAAAATGAACCTCTTTAGTTTCATGCCTGTACCCTGCAGAAGTGACAGGGCCGGCAGTGTACCTGCCTCTCCCCAGCCACCCCCCTTCCCAGCCAGGAAGCTGTTGCAGTGTATTCTCAGTGTTTGTTCTGTCTCTCTTCAACCTGGAGGTACGGTGGGGATGGCAGCACAGACTGAGCAGCCCCTCCAGCAATGAATTCTGAGAGGCAGGCGGTACCTCGCACAGGGGTGCCCAGGCGGACAGGGTGTTAAAATGTTTGAACAAAGCTGTTAGGTGGGTGCTGGGCTTTTGTGAGGATGGTGGCGTTGGAGTCTGGTACATCAAAGGCTGGGGAGATGGTGCACTGGTGGTTACCTCGGTGCCCTGGCACTTGGGAAGGGCCAGGCCTGAGATTCCCCAAAATGCAAGCGTGGAGTCCGGGCCTAGGGATTGCTCAGAATCTGGGGTCCGTCTCTGATCCGCAAGCAGGCAGCCCCTGAGTTGAGTGGGGCTATGAAGGCAGTAATGACTGATGCCTGCCTGTGTGTCCTCTGCAGAAGCCCCTTGGGGAGCAGTTCCGCAAGGAGGTTCATATCCGGAACCTCCCATCTCTCTTCAAAAAGGTGAAGCCATCATTGGAGACGGATGTGCTAGAAAACGAGGATGGAGAGGGCCTCACTGCACTCTTTGAGCCCTGAGCCTGGGATGCTGCAACCATCTCCTCCCCTACCTTATATTTTGTCTCTCCTCATAGTATGCACATTAGATTCTCCTTGTCATCACCTCCACAAGTGTTCGTCTGAATAAAGCCCCTTACGGGTCCTGTCCCATTCTCCTCCCTACACTGGGACGGGGCCTGCGGTGGCACTTGAACCAGTCTATTAAGCTTTCCCTGATTCCTTCCCCTCCCCTCCATTGGATGAGCATCTTTAGACCTCTGCTTCTCTGCAAGGTGGGAGCTGAGCCCATAGACTCCGTTAGGTAAAGCCTGGTCATCCTGTAGCCTCAGGTCACTCTTGCTCCACTTCTTCATCCCTTGGGGTTTAGGTCTAATGCAAAAGGCAGAGTAGTGCGCCATGTGACAAGGGGCTACCCTAATATTCCTCTGGGTGCTAGTAGCCAAGCTTTGTAGGGAACACATCAGACACTCCTGTCACACCTATCAGCACTTGTCCCTAGCGGACTGGTATTCTGATGAATCCGTTTCCCTCCAGGATGCTGAGCTTTGGGCTGAGGGCTGCGTGCCAGGAAGCCTAGCAGTGCTCTAGGATCTCCCTCGAGGTCAGCCTTTCTAAGGTGCAGCTGCTCTCTAGAAGAAGGCAGACACTGTCATACATATATATGCATATATATGTGTATATATATGATCATACAGCTTGTTCTACCCAGAGCCAAATGGAAGGCTTTTACTTTGTGCCAGCCTTTCTTGGACATCTCTCAGGGGGAGCAGGGCAGATTTTTTTTATTATTATTATTATTTTTTTCTTTTTACCATGCCCTGTAGACTAGAACATGGCCAGTGCAGGGTACACAAAATCTGGACCAATATCTGAAGCACCTGCAATCCAAAAGGGATTTCCTCACCCTGTTGCTGTAGAGGTGACAGTAGCCCTTGTTTTTACCCAGTCTGGTACTTCTCAGAGAATTGTGTGGTGGGGCAGGAGGGGTGGGGTTTATACTGCAGTTTACATGGGGGGAGCCAGGTCAGAAACTGGGTTTTAGATGAGGTGGAACTCTATCAAACCACTCCAGTCTGGAAAGCTGGTTCTTCTTACATGACAAATGGTTCGCTCGATCTATCCTAGTGTTAGCACAGGAGCTGGGAAGGTCTGTCCAGAGCTAGCTGGCAGCTTTGCTATCCAGGAGACAGAACAAGTAATAAACTGTGGCAGGCGGAGGAGGTGGTGTCACCACTTGGACAGACTGGACAGAAAAGCTGGGGTTGGGAGGGGTGGGAGCACAGGAGGGAAGAGCAGGCTGTGGGAATCCACTTGCCCTCCTGCCCCTGCTGTTCCACCAGCACCTTCTACTTTCCTCCTAGCCTCAAACTCTGAGCTAACATGGCTCCTGGCTCTAGCAAAGGCTGGGTGTATTTATTGTGTTGTGATATTTTTAACATTCTGTGACTTCATGCTAGATACAACAGGGGTTTTTTTTTTAAATGGTTTTTAGAACCTTTTTTGTAGGAATGTTTAAATCCGAAGCTGTCTCTGAACTGGTTGTGTTACACCTCTGAATGTCAGTAAAGTTATTCCAGTTTCATACACATGGTGTCATGGTTTCATTTTTATTCTTTCATCTGTTTCGGTAAGATCTGAGGCGTCTGCTCTGCGCAGACTGCCTTCCTAAGGATTGTTCAGCACTCCTTATTCCAGCTACCAAAAAACACCTTTGGTGCTAGTCAATGTACATTATCAGGGAGGGGATGAACCATTCCAGACCACATAATTAAATTAGACAGCAAAGGGAAAATTGCATTTTGAAGTATTTATGTTACTCACAGCTGGTTTATATTAATTCCACAACAGCTGCTAGGTCCCACTTTACAGCTTGAAGGGTACAGGCCTTTGGCATGGCTATTCCAGGGTATGTCCCATAAGCAATATGGGAAATATGCAAAGCAATAGCACAGAAAGGTGCATGTGCTACTAAAGTAGCCTCCAAGCCCAACCCCAGCTACTGCTGGGAGGAGCAATGTCTTGTGATAATACTGTAGTTTAGCCATAACTCTCTCAGCTGACCTTTTCAGTAACACAGGAAGGTGATGTAGCTATTGCCCTTGGTCTGTCCCCTCACCTGATGAAGGTTGCGTGAAAGGTCTTTCTTGCAACAAAAGCAGAAGCCCTGAAAGAGGTGGGCCTGAGCAATGTCAAAAAAAAACTTTTTCCAAGGCCCCAGCTGTAATCCAGCTCAGCATGGAAGCTGCTTCAGCTTGTTTAAACTGAAAGGATCCAGCTAGAAATTACTATTTTTTGAATGGGAGTAACACCTAAAGGATGTTTACAGTATAAGTACCTATAGCCCAGTGAAACAGGTAGAGAAAAAGTATGCTTTGCTACACTAAATTCTAGCAGTGTAGTGATGATTGACTTACTTCAGCAACTGGGACAGACCGGTGCTCCCAGCCATGCTCTGAAGTTCCAGTTCCTTCACCAGCTTGTCAAGAGAGACTTTCACAAGCCAAGACCAACCTGGTGCTGACTAACAGCAGTGCTCACCACTGAGACTAACTTGCAAGTTCTCCCAGGCTTCCCTGGGTCTGGGAAGGCCTTTGACTGTCACTTGCCCTCCACCATCCAGTTCTGCTTCAAGGTCAGCCCAAAGTACATTCAGCCACTGAAAGGGAGAACAGAGTAGTCAAATCTAACACCTGGGAGGAAACGCCTTACCTTGAGCTATTTAAGAAAGGGCAGTCAGTTCTTACAGAGCATGTTTTTACACCCCACCTTTGTACAGAGAAGCCCAGTACTATATCATAGAATGGTTTGGGCTGGAAGGGACTGTCAAAGACCATCTAGTCTAACCCTTCTGCTGTGGGCAGGGACATTTTTCACTAGGTCAGGTTGCTCAAAGCCCCGTCCAACCTGACCTTCAACACTTCCAGGGATGGTGCACTCACAACTTCTCTGGGCAACCTGTTCCAGCATCTCACCACCACCCTCATCGTAAAAAATGGCTCATGTCCAATCTAAGTCTACCCTCTTTCAGTTTAAAACTTTTGCCCCCATCTTGTCACTACAGGCCCTGGTAAAAAGTCTTTCTCCATGCCCTCTTTATATATTGAAAGGTCTCCCTGGAGCCTTCTCTTCTGCAGGCTGAACAACCACAACTCTCTGAGCCTTTCTTCATAGGAGAGGTGTTCCAGCCCTGAGACAGTACAGCCTTTTATCTATCACATTTACTACCCTGGAGCTGGTTTGAGATACCTGCAAAACAGTCCTGCACTGATATTGACTTGTTAAATCTCACTGACCTGCTGCGAAGTAGCTTTACTACACTGCCATATCAGTCCTTTTCACATACTGCATGCAACCTAAAATAAACGCTATTACTCATATTTAGACCTGCTGCCACTTTCTTCTCTGTGTATTATGGTNTTGTGATATTTTTAACATTCTGTGACTTCATGCTAGATACAACAGGGGTTTTTTTTTTAAATGGTTTTTAGAACCTTTTTTGTAGGAATGTTTAAATCCGAAGCTGTCTCTGAACTGGTTGTGTTACACCTCTGAATGTCAGTAAAGTTATTCCAGTTTCATACACATGGTGTCATGGTTTCATTTTTATTCTTTCATCTGTTTCGGTAAGATCTGAGGCGTCTGCTCTGCGCAGACTGCCTTCCTAAGGATTGTTCAGCACTCCTTATTCCAGCTACCAAAAAACACCTTTGGTGCTAGTCAATGTACATTATCAGGGAGGGGATGAACCATTCCAGACCACATAATTAAATTAGACAGCAAAGGGAAAATTGCATTTTGAAGTATTTATGTTACTCACAGCTGGTTTATATTAATTCCACAACAGCTGCTAGGTCCCACTTTACAGCTTGAAGGGTACAGGCCTTTGGCATGGCTATTCCAGGGTATGTCCCATAAGCAATATGGGAAATATGCAAAGCAATAGCACAGAAAGGTGCATGTGCTACTAAAGTAGCCTCCAAGCCCAACCCCAGCTACTGCTGGGAGGAGCAATGTCTTGTGATAATACTGTAGTTTAGCCATAACTCTCTCAGCTGACCTTTTCAGTAACACAGGAAGGTGATGTAGCTATTGCCCTTGGTCTGTCCCCTCACCTGATGAAGGTTGCGTGAAAGGTCTTTCTTGCAACAAAAGCAGAAGCCCTGAAAGAGGTGGGCCTGAGCAATGTCAAAAAAAAACTTTTTCCAAGGCCCCAGCTGTAATCCAGCTCAGCATGGAAGCTGCTTCAGCTTGTTTAAACTGAAAGGATCCAGCTAGAAATTACTATTTTTTGAATGGGAGTAACACCTAAAGGATGTTTACAGTATAAGTACCTATAGCCCAGTGAAACAGGTAGAGAAAAAGTATGCTTTGCTACACTAAATTCTAGCAGTGTAGTGATGATTGACTTACTTCAGCAACTGGGACAGACCGGTGCTCCCAGCCATGCTCTGAAGTTCCAGTTCCTTCACCAGCTTGTCAAGAGAGACTTTCACAAGCCAAGACCAACCTGGTGCTGACTAACAGCAGTGCTCACCACTGAGACTAACTTGCAAGTTCTCCCAGGCTTCCCTGGGTCTGGGAAGGCCTTTGACTGTCACTTGCCCTCCACCATCCAGTTCTGCTTCAAGGTCAGCCCAAAGTACATTCAGCCACTGAAAGGGAGAACAGAGTAGTCAAATCTAAAACCTGGGAGGAAACGCCTTACCTTGAGCTATTTAAGAAAGGGCAGTCAGTTCTTACAGAGCATGTTTTTACACCCCACCTTTGTACAGAGAAGCCCAGTACTATATCATAGAATGGTTTGGGCTGGAAGGGACTGTCAAAGACCGTCTAGTCTAACCCTTCTGCTGTGGGCAGGGACATTTTTCACGAGGTCAGGTTGCTCAAAGCCCCGTCCAACCTGACCTTCAACACTTCCAGGGATGGTGCACTCACAACTTCTCTGGGCAACCTGTTCCAGCATCTCACCACCACCCTCATCGTAAAAAATGGCTCATGTCCAATCTAAGTCTACCCTCTTTCAGTTTAAAACTTTTGCCCCCATCTTGTCACTACAGGCCCTGGTAAAAAGTCTTTCTCCATGCCCTCTTTATATATTGAAAGGTCTCCCTGGAGCCTTCTCTTCTGCAGGCTGAACAACCACAACTCTCTGAGCCTTTCTTCATAGGAGAGGTGTTCCAGCCCTGAGACAGTACAGCCTTTTATCTATCACATTTACTACCCTGGAGCTGGTTTGAGATACCTGCAAAACAGTCCTGCACTGATATTGACTTGTTAAATCTCACTGACCTGCTGCGAAGTAGCTTTACTACACTGCCATATCAGTCCTTTTCACATACTGCATGCAACCTAAAATAAACGCTATTACTCATATTTAGACCTGCTGCCACTTTCTTCTCTGTGTATTATGGTCTCACAATTGTGAACAGCACAGAAGGAGACAGCTGTAAAGAAAAGCCTTTATTTTAGTGCATCTCCTCACTGAGGCTCATGACCGACAGAAAACAAAGAGATGGTCCTAGGACTCTTAACAAGCCCATCTCAAACCTCTTTCCCACAGAAGAGGAATCACCCCTGCAGGCAGGTGCAGGAAGCCCAGAACAGCAGTGCAGGGATGTGCTTCCCAGCTACAGCCTGGTCACTCCATAGGCACAGAGTCCAGCTCATTCAGGAAGCGCTGACACTTTCCCATCAGGATCTTGATGGCTTCGCTCACCAGCACATCTGGAGGCAAGATACCCGTCGACTCCACTGAAACTGCACAGAGACACAAATCAGCACAGCCACTACACAGCTACAGCCTACACTTGGCTCCAGGATTTCTGTCCCTCACCTTCCTTTACACTGTACTTCTGACAAGCCAGATCTTCACAGCCAGAGGAGAAAAGGTTACATTTGCCAGCAGGAAGCACAAACACATTCAATCCCAAAGCAACACCAAACCACAACCTCAGTAGTTACCCACTGGAATATGAATGTATGAAGGCTGATGATAGGGGAGGGGGGAGGCAGAGACCCAGTTACACATGCTGGCCAGTCTTCGCTTGTTTGCACAAACCACAGCAGGGCTCTATGTTCTGTGGAAAATGGGGCACTTACAGATGTAATGGTTTCGCACTCTTGCCAGGCGCACAAGGTTTTTCAGACCCTCATGACGGAAAACTTCTCTGCTGAACGTGTCCAACCGTGCATTGGCTACTCTTGCCACCTTTTTTCCTAAAGTGGAAAAGGTGAAACAAGATGGGTGCCTTATGGTCATGGCAGCTGCTTACCCCTCAAATGTGCATTCCCCCATCAGCAAAGGCAGCAAAGCCACAAATATAAAGAATTAGCACATCCCCAACATGAAACTCCAACCTGACAGAACTGGTCTTCTTGAACAGTTCCAACCCAAACACAAAGCTTGTATGTACCCCTGGGCAGGACACAAGAAGTCTTCTCCACGCTCAGCTGCTGGAAAGAGCAAGCTTGCTACCCAGTCTTACAGACAACTGAACAGTACTGGAAGCTGCAGTCAGCAGCCGCAAGGCTCTGTGGATAGGCAGGCACCCAATGCCTTAGCACTTCAGGGAGAACCCAGTTCGTCACCCAACACATCTGCATGTGACAGCCACTCATCCATAAAACCAGGCTCAGAATAGCATGAACAGTTTCTGATTGGCGCGACATCACAACATGGGTTTGGCTCTAGTCTCTAATCAGTCTCTGCTAAGGCTTGTAAGGAAAAAAGCACTTTAGAGCAGGAAAAACGTACCCTTGATGTTCTGGATCTCAATGACTCCAGGGGAAAAGCATTTCTGCAACATCTCAGCTGCCTCATCCTCAATAGGCTGCAGGAGAGTAATGTCAGGAAGCAGTCGATAACTAGCCGTGGCCACAGGAGAAAACTTGGCATGATCTTTACCTGTATGAAGAGTTAAGAGTTAAGGATGAGGGCAGGCCTCAAGGAACGAGAGTGCAAGGATGCTGGGGCCTAAAGTTCCAGGGGGAAAGCCAGTTCTCCACTCTTCCCCTTCACACAGCTGTGCCCTAGTCCAAGCACTCACATTCCTCCTCCCACTGCCCCAGGACCCACAACTCACCTATACCCTTGACGCAGTGCATAAGCACATCTATTTCCTGGCCAGGCCGCAACAGTGCAATGAGGATGTCATCATGAACAGGTCGGAAGTCAGCATCTGGAAAGAGGTCCGTCTGATTCCCCAAGGGCACCCATGTCATGTGTTTACTGTACACTGCGAAGAGAAGCCAAAAGCATCAGCCAGCTGCTGTCTCAAAACAGGTTGCTGACCTGTACAGGACTGGAGATGGCAAAAAGTAAGTTTAGCAGAATGAGGGAATCGGCTCTCTCAGCTCACAGGGCTGAGAGTACAGACCAAATCCTGTCTCCCAAGACCAAAAAAGAAAAAAAAAACAGCACCTATTTTTAGGAGAGATCTCACCTTTGTGATTGAAATATAATTCATTAGGATCAGATGATTCCTTAGCTGCCTGAGGGTTTCGGCTGCATTTTATTTTCAGCTGGAACTGGAGAGTATCAATTTCTGTGCCTTCTTCATCTCCTGGTAAGGGAAGAACAGCGTGAGCCTCTATGGAATCACACTTCTGCTCAGTTTACGTGACCCTGATTTCCTGCTTTGGGGGAAACCTTCAATATTTCTATTTGATCCAAGACTCTCACCTTGGTTTCTATATTCGAAGAGTCGAGGGTCAGCTCGGATAGGGATAAGGCCCAAGCGATGAGCCAGAATTTCATCCTGCACAATGGATGTGTTGTTGTACACAAAGACTTTCTCTACAGCCATAGTTGGCACCTCAGGGAGATGAGAGATCAGGTCATTGTAAGATGACAGTTGAACTACACGCCAATAGAATATCCAGCTAGTGTCCCTTCTCTCCCATAAACAGTTGCCCTTCAGACTCTTTCCAGTGGTATTTCTGCCAAACCAGGCTACCCAATATACTCTTACACCCAATATACCCCCTTCCCTATTTGCTTTTTTTTTAAAGGCAAATGATCACAAGACGGGCAGGCTGATCCACAGACGTTACGAAGAGCACCCTTAAGAGCAGCAAGCGCTATTGCTTGTGCTGCTAAGGCCCTAACTCTCTTCGGGCTCCTGGCACGCGTGCAGAACGAATCCGCGCTTCTCTTCCAAACCCAGAAGCTGTCTGCAAGGGCTGACATAAGGCAGGACACTCCCCGCTCCCAGTCACTCAAGCCCCCCCCGCTCCTAGGCCGGCACCCCCAGGCCTTCAGCTCCCCGCACCGCCCCGGCGAGCCTCGGTCTCTCACCCCCGCCCGCCCGCCCGCCCGCGGCGGTACCTCGGCGAGCAGGATGCGGCGGAAGGCGTTGGCGATGGCGGCGTCGATGCCCACCATGTCGAACTCCAGCGCTCCCTCCTCCTCGCGGATTATGTCCACGCGGAACGCCTGCACGAGCCACGCGCCGCGGGTCACGCCGGGCGCCGCGTGCGGGACCGGACCCGACCCGACACCCCCCACCCCCCCCACGCCAACCCGGCCCCAACCGCCGGCGGCGCTCGCCCACCTCCTCGAAGCGCCGCTGGTCCCAGGCGTCCTCGTAGCCGGGGTAGTTGCCGGGGAAGTCGGTGGTGTGGACCTGCGGGGAGGCAGACAGGCGGGCCCGTGAGGGGGGCCGGGGCCGTGGGGGAGGCCGGGGCCGTGGAGGGAGGGCCGGACGCCCCCCGCCGCCCCACTCACGTTGCGGACGCCGAACTCGCCCAGCACCACGCGGTCCCGCATCTCGTCGGTGCCCCGCTTGGCCGCCATGGCCGCCGCCGCCGCCAGCGGGGGGCGGGGAGGGCGGTGCTCCCCGGCACGTGACGCGCCTCCGCCTGCCCACGCGTGGCTTCACTGCTCCCGGGGAGGGCAGAGCTCTCCCCCTCGCTGCCGCCAGCGGCCGGTCTGGGGTCCCTGCAGCAGCGCATTCTTCCCGCCCACCCCGCCACCTTCGCTGCTATCCGCCTTCGCCGTCTTGCCATTCCCCCGCCCCACCGCGTCCTTCCCCGCCCTCGCCACACACAAGATGGCGGCGACGCCCGCCCGGCCTCGCGCGGCCTCGCAAGAGCGTGGGGGCACCTCTACCGCTAACGTCACATCCGGGTGCTCTGCCGCTGGCGAGTGGCAGGAGCCAGCGCGGCGCGGGCCGGGCCGGGCACCATGGCCGAGCCGGGGGCGGCGGCGAGCGGTGGCAGGAGCAGCGCCGCTGACTGGGGTGGCTTCGAGGACAACGTGCAGGTGGGGCCGGGCCGGGGGTGGCGGCGGGGCTGAGCCGAGCCGAGCGGGCGCTGACGCCGTCTGCCCCGGCGCAGGGTGGCGGCTCTGCCGTCATCGACATGGAGAACATGGACGACACGTCGGGCTCCAGCTTCGAGGACATGGGGGAGATGCACCAGCGCATGAAGGAGGAGGAGGAGGAGGAGGCGGCGGAGGGCGAGGCGGGGGCCGCCGAGGAGGAGGACGGGGAGTTCCTGGGCATGAAGGGGCTGCGGGGGCAGCTGGGCCGGCAGGTGGCTGACCAGGTGAGCGCGGCCCCCTGCCGCCCCCAGCCCCGGGGGGGGGCGCCTGCCTGCCCAGCCGCTGCCAGCTCCCTTCTCTCCGCAGATGTGGCAGGTGGGGAAGAGGCAAGCCTCCAGGGCCTTCAGCCTCTACGCCAACATCGACATCCTCCGGCCCTACTTCGACGTGGAGCCCGTCCAAGTGCGCGCCAGGTGGGCAGGGCCCGGCCTGGCTGTCTCCACCGGGGAGCATGGGGGAAGGGGGGCGTGGGGAAACGGGGTGGGGCCCGGCGGCTTCTTGCCGGCGAGAGACTGCCTGCCCCCCAAAGCGAGCAAGTGGGGGTGGGCTGGCAGCAAGGCTCAGGTATGGGGAAGCGCGCTCTGCTTTGTCCCGGTGTCCTGAATGAGGTCCCCCAGGTGGGCTGGCAGCCCTGTCACCCATCACCCAGCGTTGCTGCTCAGGGCAGCAGAAGGGACTTTGGGGCATCTTCAGCCTTTTACTACTCAGGTGCATTATGTGGCTTCTGTTGGGTTTGCAACACAGCTGTGTCCAAAAAGGCAAAGTTCTGTGAGGCTGGATGGAGAAAGGTGCCTTTCCTTCCTGCTGTTCTGTCAATGATCTCTTATGCCTGAGTGGATCCCTAAACATTTTCATTGAATCCCCCCCCCAGCAAAGTTAACCCACTGACAGTAAGGTTTTTCTCCTTTAGTTACCTTATGTGACCCTTTAGAAGTAATCTCTGTCCCCCGAGGCCTGTGACCACAGCAGAAGACACTGATAATGGGTGTATGGGATCTTTTACTTTTGAAGCATTTTGTTAACCGTCCTGTTGTCCTCCCTGCTCCTGATGTCATTCCCTGCTTGGCTGTGATGCAGACTGCTGGAGTCCATGATTCCTGTGAAGATGATTAATTTCCCACAGGTGAGTTCCCTTTTGCTGAATCGGACTCCATGGCCAAGTGAACGTCCCACAGACGCCTTGTAAAACTAAAGTAGTCCATGTTATTAAGGACCTGCATTTGTTAGGTTTTCATCTCCCTGAAAATATTGGTAAACTCTTTCCTGTGGTTGTTCCAAACCCTAATCTGCTAACTTTAGTGCTAGTTCTAGACCTCTAGACTTCACATATCCCAGACTCCTCATCACACAACCTATTCTGCCTGGCTCCTGTCAGCAATGGCCTTGCTATTGCTTCTCAGGTGGATAGGTGATAAACTTCATCCAAGGCACTTCTCGCATCACTTGGGGTGGGGAGCCTGGTATTCAGGAGCACTAACCAAACCTTTCCTGATCTGTCTCCTTCTGTAGAAGATTGCAGGTGAGCTTTATGGACCCCTCATGCTGGTTTTCACACTGGTGGCCATCCTTTTGCATGGGATGAAGACCTCGGACACGATCATTGTACGTTGAGTCTCAGTGATAAGTTGTGGTTTGACCGGGCTCTGGATTGCTATAATGACACTAGAAAGGGAGAGGAAACCTCTTCCATGACTGAATAGCATCTTGCTGAAAAGAAGATTGATTTGAGAAAGAGCCTGTTGGTTTGGGGATGGGAGGAAGGATACATGAGAAAGTCTTAATGCTCAGCTGCTGGGAGAGCTGGGATGTCGGTCACACAGCACCCTGGGTGTTGCCAGTCAGCTATTTGATAATGCCTAGAAAGGCTCTGGGAACTCTCTGTGGTGGGATTTGGGTGCTGGCAGGTCACTTAGAATCATAGAATAGAACATGAGATATCTTGAGTTGGAAGGCACCCATAAGGGTCATCAAGTCCAACTCCCTGCTCCTTGCAGGAATACCTGAAACTAAACCATATGACTTAAGAGCGTCCTCTAGATGCTCCTGCTCGCTTCTTTGAGTCCTCCTCATCCTGATGCTGTCTCCACAGAGGGAAGGCACACTGATGGGCACAGCCATTGGCACCTGCTTCGGTTACTGGTTGGGCGTCTCCTCTTTCATCTATTTCCTGGCATATCTGTGCAATGCCCAAATCACAATGGTGCAGATGCTGTCACTGTTGGTATGTACAGATGGGGATGCCCCAAGGTGTAGGTTGGCTGCGTGGTGTTCGAGCATGAGGGTGACCTGTGAGCTCTTCCCAGGGAATGGGAAAAGGCCTTGTAAATCGGTGGTTCCAGGTGACTGCACTGGGACAACCTGGAATTCCAGAATGCTCTTCTGACCTGCCGCATCCCAGGCACAGCGACAGCACAAAGAGGCAGTTCCTTCATGCAGCTCTCCTGCTTTGCACTTCCTGATCTGAGAACCTGGTGATAACCAGGAGATTCCAATTTCTCTGGAATCAGAGGGTATTTCCTCTGTTTCCCAAGTTGGTGCAATCTCTGATATCCCTGTGCATCCTTCAGACAGATTATCTGGGTGTGAGCTGCTGTTAGAATTGTTGTGCTGGTTGGCTCTTCAGCATTGA
This sequence comes from Balaeniceps rex, assembly GCA_013401315.1. Classification (NCBI taxonomy): domain Eukaryota; kingdom Metazoa; phylum Chordata; class Aves; order Pelecaniformes; family Balaenicipitidae; genus Balaeniceps; species Balaeniceps rex. The sequence continues at coordinate 40,938 of VYZW01036064.1, forward strand.
ATGAGTGGTTTGTGAAGCATTGCAGGAATAGGCTGCTCATGCTCTTGATCAGCAGCCCTTTGTGTGGGACTGATGCTTGTAACATGGACGTTTTTGTTTTGTCAGGGCTATGGCCTTTTTGGACACTGCATCACTCTCTTTGTCACCTATAACATCCACTTCCACTCCCTCTTCTATGTCTTCTGGTTGGGTGTTGGTGGACTCTCTACACTACGCATGGTAAGGGACAGGCAGCCTGGGGCACTCCTCTTCTGGGGACAAAAAAAGGGAGGGAAGCGTTGTTTGCTTTCTGTTCCTTGGGCCAGGCAGTGCATTTCACAGCCTGTGAAGAACAGCCTGATGCTCCTGGGTCATTTGGCCACTGGGGTATGGAGGTGACATTTGCCTTAATATCCTCACACATTCTAAGAGCTGCAGGAGGTTTGCTCCCTTACAGCCCCTGCTGCTGTGGAGAGCCATGCCTGAGCATCCTGAACTCTTGACAAGACTGGACAATATTCACCCACACGAAACAAAGTCAGATTACTCTGATTTTGGTGATGCAAACCGCAAAAAAGTCTCTGAGCAGTGTTTCCACTGGCTCTTGCTACTTGGAACATCCTCCTGTGTGCTCCTGACTGCAATGCCAGAGGCTCAGGTAGCAGCTACCTCATCTCTAATCTCCACCTTTCTCCTAGGTTGCTGTGTTGGTGTCGCGCACCGTGGGGCATACCCAGCGGCTCGTCCTGTGTGGGACCCTTGCTGCCCTGCATATGCTTTTCCTCCTCTATCTGCACTTTGCTTATCACAAGGTGGTAGAAGGTAAGCAAGGGAGATACGAAGACATATCCTGTTAGATCTGGGGGAAGAGGAGCTGCTTTTTGTTCTGTCTGAGAGAAAGGATGGACAGTTTGGATCTGACCTGAGGGCATCTGTGCCAGTTTGCAATCCAAGAGTGACCAGCACTAGCTTTATTAGAGGAAGCTGTCAAAGCAGGGCAGCAGGTAGATGTGGGGTTGTCTCTATGCACTGAATTTTAGTATTTATAGTACTTAAGACCTAAGTTGTGAGGCAGGATGCCTATCCTTTCCCCACAAGCAAAGTGTTACAGCACTGACTGTTCTTGCATGCAGATGTCTAGTCCCTTCCTGAATCTTGCTGAAGTCAGGCTGCTTTTCTCTGGTCAGGAAATGCATCAGAAGTCTTTTTCCTTCTTTGTGTAACACCTTCTTTTATCTTGTGTTGTACAACACTGATAGCAGAAGCTGCATCTTCCCCAGTCAGTGCTGTTTACCAGGCTATACATATTCAGGTCCCCTTTTTAAAAAAAAAAAAAAAAAAAGCAAGCCCCTTTCTGAGTTTTGGCAGCCAGATCTGATTATGGTATTGCAGCTAAATCTGTGTAATTTGGGGTTACAGCTCAGCATTACAAGTCCTTTTGGATGTAAATACTGCTTTCCTGGGTGAGCCCTGATCTGCAACTTTTCAGCAGATGAAATAGAAAGTTGCTTGGAGTATATTTTATCTTTCAAGGATCTCCAAGACTGATTATCAGTCTTGAGAAGGTCATTGACAGGAACTGGAGGACACTTACATCAGTACTTGTGTTTCCTGCCAAGCAGGTGTTATGTTCACATTGCAGTGACAAAAATTACATGCTGCACCCCCAGCTGCAGCTCCTGATGCGAGTCTGCAAGTGTATCTCAGGATGAAGGTAAAGAATTGGTCTAAGAGCAGGGTCTGTGAAGATTTTATCAAGCTGCTTCAGCAGAGCAGTATCCCTGGCAACGTCTGCTTTTGGGTCAAATGGCAGGGGACTGGATCTGGTACCCTCAAAGTGAAAGGATATGTGTTCCTCTTGGGAGCATGCGGTTTCCCTGCCCCAAGGACAAGCTCTGATCTGTACCCTGTGGTCTCTGGATGGAGAATGAACTGCTGTTCATTTTTTGGGGCTAGATGTCTTCTCCCATCTCCTCCAAGTGCTTCACATATGTCTTGGGCCCTGCCACCATCAGCCACTACCTGGCCAGAAAGAAAAGCAAGAAGAAACATGCCATCTGCTTCTGAACTAACTCTTGCCACTCTCCCCTTTTTTCCTGTTCCCTGCAGGTATCCTGGATACATTGGAAGGACCCAACATGCCACCCTTTCAGAGAGTTGCCAGAGACATTCCAGTTGTTTCCAATGCTGTACTGAACGCAACAGCTAAAGCTGTTGCATTGAACCTGTAGTTTCACAGACTTGGACTTGCTTCCTTCACTACTTTTGGGGCTGCTTAGGGCCATAATAGCCTGCTGCCTCTTAGGAACTGGACAGAACAGCAGGAAGAAGACTTGGTTTTGTTTTCCTGGACCTGTCCTTTGGGTTGCAGTTTTGGGCAGCTGAGTGGACTGCACCTTGGTGACTCAGAAGAACTACACTCTTCCCGCACCCAGGTCTGGGCTGTCTTGAGTAGAGTGGTTCTGTTGCCTGCATGTTTAGCTGGGATTTCCCAGCACAGTTGTCCCTTACCCCTCTTTCCGCTTGCTGATGTAACTGCAGGGCTATCTGCCCTGTTCCTGTCCTGAAGAGGGAAGAATTAAATTGATGTTGGTGCTGAGTGATGTCTTTATGTTTGAGACTACTTGTGTAACGGGAGAGTGGTCTCCCATGGGAGAGTTGGGTCTCTGCACCTTTATCTGTCATGTCCTAGACTCAAAGCAGGGTTCTTTGCAATTTTTTGCTGTCCTGCTTCAAATGTTCTGTGATACGTATCCTGTCTCGGGCACCTTTTCCGTAGCCCAAAAGGCACAGGAACTTAAGTTTCTCTGGAGATTTTCAGGAACAGCATGATGTTTAACCACAGTCTCTTCCTTGTCATGTTCCAGATTGATCCTGCTCTTTTCACTTGGTCCAAGCTGCTATTTCACCTCACCGCCCCTTCTCCTGCGGATGCCAGAAATGTATCTGTCCCCGTGCATCCACAGCACCTATTGTTCTTATCACCCTTCTGCCTATGTTGCTCTGTGGGACAGCAGTTCTGACTGCAGGGGCAGCATGTTTGTGTGTGGTCTTCTGTGGATATTTCTACTGAAGAGGCCAGTTCACCTCAGCTCACCCTCACGCAGCTTGCTCTCATGTCTCCCAGCCGTGGGACTGTCACCCCATTGCTCTGAGCAGAAGTGGCATCCTGCTCCCCCACACACAGTCTGCTGTGTCCCGTCTGGCTTTTCAAGCTGAGTCTAGGCCTTATTTCTGAAAGGACTCCTGGAGCCTTGAGAGTCTCTGGCAAACTTTTCTCCAACGTTTCCATTAAAGAAGGGGAGAAATGGGGGAGTGTGCAATGGTAATAGAGTTTGGCACATTTATCTCCATCAGGAAAGCTCCAGTAAGGATGGGGAAGCAGAGCGGCCCAGCCTAAACTTACTTGCACTGCAGTAACTCACAATTGTGATGTTCAGAAGAAGCCTTCCCTCACTGCTCTAACTTGTACTGGTCCAAGAATGGAAAGCTGTTAGCTGCTAGCTAGCTTTCACCTTCTCTCTCTTCTCCCTGTAGCTCTGAATGACTGGGGGAGAGGAGCCACTCCTCAGAGAAGTTCACCCTTATGCTCAGGCTGGAAAAAAACCCAAGATGTTTCCATGTCTTGGTGTACCCACAAGTTAGCTGTGTACAAGGCAGATAGCATGCCAGAACTGCACTCTTTGGCCCCTTGCTTATATTAGTGGGAGAGGATGCAGCTGTGGTGGCATTCGGACTAGTGCCAAGGTGCAATGAAAGAGAGAAAGATAGCGCCAGCGACTGTCATCAGGCTGGTCATCTGCTTCAGTGAAAACAAAAATGTCACTGGATAAGACTTGTGCATTTTCAGTCACAGACCTACTTTCCACTGTTTGCTTATTCCCGAGTTCATAGTTTGTTCCCCTTCCGAGAGCAAGAAGCCTGTCCGCTGACAAACACATGCATAATAGATGTGTTGTCTGTCTTCTCCTGCCCCCCCTGCCCACCCCTTGGGAAACTTATTTTGGCTGAAGAACACCATTCAAAGCAAGTTGTTTGGTGGAATCACATAAAATATTTGGACTAGTAGTCTCTGTGTTTTTTTAGACCAATTGAACCACTTTAAGCTCCTAGAATTCCCATTACATTCAAAGTTGACAAAATGGAAGTGTTAGTTTGTAATGCTGCATGACTCTGGTGTTTCCTTCTTTTAACTCCATGGGAGGTTGGTTTCTAATTTGCACTTCTTGCCCTGGCAGCCTAGAACGGTGCAAACTCCAAGCACAGGCAGAGGGGAAGGAAAGGAGAAAGACAATTGTCACTAGAGTAAGTCCAGCCAAGAAGAAAAATCGTTCTGTGCCAAACGCTGTTAGTGCTGATCTACAGACACTGTCAGAGAGAGAGCTGTGCTCACCCTCCTGCACCCGGCCACTTAGCTAAATCAGAGGGATGAAGCTGCGCCCTGTGTTTTCACTCAAAGCACAGGAGAGAGCAGCGAGCAAACTCTTCATGCTTCCCCTGTGCAGCTTGTGTGTCATGTCAGCTGTGGACAGGTGACCAGGGTGACAACCAACCACCCTCTTGGAAGCTGTAGGGCTTGCTCTGCTCCAGTTCTTCAGGCCTGATTAATTCTCCGTGCAGCAGCAGCTGGAAGCTGAATTGTTCTGTACTGCCAGAAATTCAGCACTCGGCTGAGAGCTTCAGCATCTCCTTTTGCTGACAGAGAGGGATGCACTTTTGCAGGGAAATGCGTGCGTGCTGCAGTTCCAGGGAGCATGCTGAGCACGTAGCCTTAGTAAAGTCCTTGTGGGAGGGCATCTCTCAGTGCTTACTCAAGTCGTCTAGTTATCAGGAAAAGCCTTACAGCCCTATCATGCCAGACTATCTCTGCCTTTGTTTCCTGCCATGACTCTTGCAGCAAATCTGAAATAATTTTCTCCCTCCTCCCTTGCAGCAAATCTGAAATAATTCCACCCCAACACCTTCCCCTTTTGAGGAAGGGTAGCTCTGTGAGAACTGTGTAAGCCCCTTTTTATTACAGCTGAAATAAACATATAAAGCTGTTAGGTTAGAAAGAGAAAGATAAAATGTATGTTAAAGCATCTATGACCTCCTCCTCCCCCCCCTTCCCTGGAGTCCAACCCTTCTTACAGTCCATCCTTTTTGCACTAATTGTCACCTTAGTTGTGTTTTGGGTTACAGGTAGCCTGTTTCTTCTCCCATTTGTTTTTCTTCCTGCATCTAGTCTCACTCTAGCTGCTCCTCATCCACTGTTTTTCTCTGTTTATGTGTTAGCTCTTAATGGCATCAGTCTAGAGAGCCAGCTCTCATTCCTTGTGCCCCAATAGGTAAACAATAAACTACCTTCCTCATACCTGCTGGGTAACTGCACATGACAAGGAAGCAGTATCTAGTTCTTCACAAAATACCACTGCCAAATTCCCCTCTGCATAGCCCTTAATTAGGCTTAGTGAGCCAAAGCTTTGAACCATTAGCTCTTGTGCCACTTTTCCCAATGTATTTGAGCATAAAGCAAGGTAGGACACTTGTCTCCTCAATATGCTCTTGCTCCTGACAACAGGCAGTGAAGATGCCAGCACTAGGGCGTCTTCATCAGTGCTTCAGGGCTGCCACTGCCAATTGAAGTGGGACATGTCCCAGGGGCTCTCCTCCAAGCACCTCTCTAATAATAGCCTGTTTAAGGAAGCATGGGTTAATTAGTGCCTGGAGGTAATTGCGAGGTGAGACTGAGTGCAGTCTTCCAGTTGACCTGTACGGATCAGCAGCTGGTATTTCCTTGGTCACCCCCCTGCCCACCACTCTGACATCCAGCCTCTGCACCTCGCAACCCTGCAATATGTAGGATCCTGTTTCTCACCTGGACCACTTAATGTGACCTTAGAGATCAAAAAGTTGCTCCTTTTTTGAAAGCCATCACCTGTACCACAGCTGGATGCTCGCAGCTGCTGCTCATACCCCAGCGCAGATGTGTTGCCAGGCCAGTGGTCTGGTTTTGGTGTGCTTGCAGGTACAGTATCAAGCCCATGCACCCCTGTGCAACAGGGAAACAGAGAGGTGTGTAGTTAGCGCTAGAGAACAGCAATGGATTACTGAAAGAGCATGGTGACACCTACACTGTAAATTAGATGCTGCAGCCAAAGTCTAGCTGACATATGAGTCCAGCTTCTTATCTGCTGCTCCCCTTGTCTCATTCAGGACCTGATGTGCAGCCCTCAGCTCAGGTGACCTGCGCCTCCATTTCCGTGGAGGAGAATTGCTTCACGTCCCCCTCCACATCCTATTTTTCCCCTCACTTTCCATCCCCTCTCTCCTGCCCTGGCCTGCAAACCAAGCAGAGGAACCTGTGTTTGTCCCAGAGTTACCCACCGGACTGGAATTCACTTGAGCGCTGCTATATGCAGCGGCTAGATTAGTTACGTGCCGAAAGCTGCCTACTTAGGCGGTTTAACCTAATTTCCACATCACTGGCTTCCTTTTTCAGCTCAGTGGAGTTGAAAACACAGGGGCCCCGCTTCCTATTTCTCTCCAAGTACAGCATTACCCAACGCAGGGAGAGAAGGGACAAATCCCTCTGATCCGTACCTGCAAATTAGCAGGGGGCGAGGTACACCCCACACACCTCAGGTCAGGCTGAGGGTGAAGGCTGCGTGCTTGCAGGGATATGGAAGCCTGCGGCACTTCCCCAACCCTCCACCTTTCACCAGCTGCCTCTGAGCATCAGCTCCACGAGCCCTGGGCCATGAGGAGCAGTTCACACCAACCTTGCCATTAAGCCATGGGTCCAATCTCAAGGTGTAGCGGGTTTAAGCATAAATGTCACCAAAGCTGGCAGAAGACTGCTGTTGCTCAGACCAAGAAACACCCAGAGTACGCCATGGCCCAATGGCTTTGGCCCCTTCCCCAGGCAGGCGCAGGGCTGGCAGGGAGAGCCCTTCCCAGGGGCTTCTCCCACCCTCCCTCCCCTCCTGTGCCCCCTCAGCGCCGGGGACACAGCCCCCGCCGGCCTTGGCCCCACCATCACTTCAGGGCGGCAGGCAGGAGCCAGCGGGCACCGGCGTGGCCCTCACGGGCTTCGAGTGGCGACGGGGCCCAAGATGGCGGCGGGGGCCGCCGGGGTGGGATGGGGGGTCCCTCCCCCCCCGCCCCCTTCCGCGAGAAGGCGGTC